>JAODUJ010049020.1:0-12154 GCA_027564615.1 Psolus chitonoides | reverse complement strand
GCATAATCTGTCAATCGCTGGACTACCAACATGGACGCTGTCGCGCATGCGCATTACCCAAAGAATATCCCCTATTGGCATACATAACATGAATTGGGAATATTCTCCGTTCATTTTTTTTATAGCAAATTGCGTCATGGGAGTTGCAGTTCGTGACGTCGTAAATTTACGTCATGCTACTGCATGTACATACCACAGATGCAGTGATGTATACCGTACGTTTACATAGGCTATCATATTGTATATAATTTTCGAGCAATGTGCAATCCGAAACCTCTACCTACGTCACATATCGCCCAATCTGCCGATATATAAACATGGATAACTGACCAGTATTTCAGATTTCTGACAGATTTGGGGTCAGAGGCACGAACAGTGCGTTGTGATTCCTTGTCATATTTTGTTTATGAATGTTGCTGAAAACACACAACAATTTTTTTACATCCCCGTGTGGTTCGTAAAACTAATAGGCAGAATCAATTGGCAGAGACCGCAATTGGCTAAATTCCTTGAGTGGTGGTGTCATCTCAGAAGTGAAAGGAAAAACTAGAGCACCAATGGTGCAGAAGCTCATACTATATATACACCTAGGCTACTTGTTATTACCATACGCAAAACAATCCAATGGACCTATCACCTAATAATGGTTGTTACGAGGCATCTTTTGATGATCTTTGACTTCTGCCAATAACATTAGGAATCACCTAAATATTATGAGGTATCAGCATATCACGTATGCATCATCAACTGAAGTAGCTGATAATGTGTTCAGCGTTTGACCCATATTGATCTGAGATGCTAATGGTCTGGACCAAACACATCATTTTCCTACGGCTGAATGTGAATAAGTTCAATCCATGTACTGATTTATTATATTTACAACGGTTTCAAAGTTTCAAACTGACCTAAGCTTGAGCAAAAACAACATGCACAATTCTCATACAATAGTGGACCTGCATACTGAGCATGAGCTCAATTCAAGTTTGCACCATCAAGTTGGATTGTTGATTACTTGCCGAAGGTCAAAGTAATCCATGCAGTCACGACTGCGTGTGTGTACGTGTGTGTGTATGTGTGTGTGTGTCCGTCGGTCTGCCTATCTGTCTGTGTGTGACACAGAGCTTGTAACCACTTTATCTCAGCAGTGGCATGGGATGTCATAATTGGCACGTAGATTGCCCATGGTGAGTAGATGTTCCCTATTAATTCTAACGCCAATCTCATTGCTATTCATGAGTGGGCGGGGCTTAGAAGTAATTCCATAAAATGTTGATATCTCGGTAACCGTATGTCCGAATTTGTTCAAACTTGTTTTGTGTTTTGGTGACACTGGTAGTGGTGGGGTGGGGTACATGTTTAAGTTATTACCTTATTGCATCTCATTAATATTCATGAGGGGCGGGGTCAACTATCTTAGTAAACGTATTTCCGATTTTGTTCAAATTTGTTTTGGTGGCAGTACATGAGTGCCACTCTCATTAATATTATTAAGTGGGCTGGACTGAGGAGCAATTCTCAAAATGTCAATATCAACTTGGCAACCGCATGTCTGATTTTTGTTACCTGTATCGGTGGCACTGGTGAGAGTGGGACTATTTTAACACATGTGAAGGTCAACAGGTGTCAATTAACACTGAAACCTGCACTGGTACCAAGTTGGCAATGCAGTGTTGTCTGCTTGGTTAGTCAAATGTGGCAACATAAAACTAGTAATACATCGATGACCATACCAGACTAAAACTATGCACTTCAAGGACGCAAGTAATCACAACACCTTCTTGGTTTCCAGGGTTTATAAGGTTTCCATGTTTGACCTCTGTTGACTTCAAAATGGCATTGACGGCAAGTAATAAAAAAGAAGAGGGGGAGAATTGTACCGATAAGTGTACAAACCTACCGACAAAACCACGAATGTACCGACAAAATCCATTCTCGGAGCAAAATGTTACAATCGATAATGTAGAAAGCAACAGCTAATGTAGTAACAACAAGTATTTCTACATTAGCGGCACTATTAGTGTTACAACTATTAGCTACATTAGCTGCAGTAGAGAGGCAATTTTCGTGACTACATTAGCTGTTGACCGTGTTACATTAGCTGGGAGGCAATTTTCGTGACTACATTAGCTGTTGACCGTGTTACATTAGCTGGGAGGCAATTTTCGTGACTACATCAGCTGTTGACCGTGTTACAATAGCTGGGGGTCGATTCTCGTGACTACATAAGCTGTTGGTTGTTCTACATTAGCTGGGACCGTTTTTACTACATAAGCTGTTAGTTGTTCTACATTAGCGGACATTTGACTACATAAGCGGTGGAGTGTGCCACAATAACGGTTTTTACTACATTAGCTGTTGTTTTCTACATTAGCGGTTATACCACCACCCCGTGCTCACTTCCTCTGGTTACAGTAGTGAAGAAAATATATGAAAAGTTAACGAAATTTGATTCGCGAAATGGTGTTGGCTTCTATTTGTATAGGTTTACAAACATTATTGTGGCTAGTTCATCCGCCTAGCATCCGGGGTCTAAGTTCGAATCCAGGTCAATTAGCCAGAAACTTACAAATTGGTACCTATTGCCGTCTTGCTTAGGGTAGGGAATAGTTGGAGTATTACAGCGTTGCCCTCGTGGCGTGAAAGGGCAATTGTACGAGTGGACAGTCCAGGAGAATCTCCCATTCGGGAATGCGAACTAGATCCCCCGATCAGGGGCCTTAACCCCCAATCGAGAGTTTTTTCTTTCACATGGGGGGGGGGGGCGCCATTACCCACAATGCCATTCACCAATGTAATCCATACAGTGTTTGAATCGAAAAGGGAAAAACAAAGATGTTTGGGGAAACTACTGTTAGTGCAGTCAGAGAGTAGGCATACAAATTAAATGTCGCATTTTTTATTCACCGTGTAAGTTTTGGTGAAATTCTTTATTAGGAAGCACCTCTCCTGAATTTAGCCTCGTACCAGGCGTTTAAATAAAGCGTAATAATATAACCGAACAATGTCTGTGTAAGAAGTTTGAAACTAGCCTTCTCGCAAGCAGTACCAGACTACGTTAATGAATTGTTACTAATGAATACGACTGGAAAATTACTAAATTTGATCTACTCAAAACGGGGCCCAGAACGGGGATTCTCCTGGACTGGCGGAATCATGGATGAGTGATGCCTCGGGCGTGAACAGGTAAATGTACGGTTTGTATCAGTGAAATTGTGGATGCGTGATGCCCTCGGTGCGTGCACAGTTAATTGTAGCCTACCAGTAAAATCGTGAATGCATGGTGCCATCGGGCGTGAAAAGGTAATTGTGCCATTGAAATTGTGAAAACAACAAATTCAGTGGTAGTTAGGGACGGGTGCGGAGTGCGGAGGTCAAAACCGGCGAAAATTTATGGTCACTTGTTTTTGCTGATCCCGAAGGGAACAAGCCTATAGTAGTCTCTGTACGTCACTCTGTCCCTATGTCACTCCGTCAAGCCACTTTAGCTTGTAAACACCCAAATTCGACTATCCCAGTTGGATCGCGTTCATATTAGGTATATATGTTCCCAAATCCCCATAATGAGTACATGATCCGTATTGATTTTGGGAGAGGCCAAAGGTCATATGAGGACAATAGAGGTCAAACACTGAACACATTGTAAACAGTCTAAACCATGCCTATTCAGATCAAGTTCAAACTCAGTGTGTTGGTTCCTGACAATGGGTACAGGGACCCTGTTGATTTTAGTGGAGGTTTGAGCACATTTGTGGTCAAAGTTGGAAATGTTGTGAAATTTGTGTATTTTTGTTGAGTTTTCTCTTTTAAACACGCTAAGTCGACCATGCCTAGTTGGATCAAGTTCATACTTGGTATATATGTTCCCCATAATGTGTACTTGATCCTATTGTTTTTCGGAGAGGTCAAAGGTCAGAAGTCAAACATTGTAAACAAGTTCAAACTAACTGTCCTGAATAAAAATCTACTCAGGATGGAACAGGACTTTGGAGAAACAACTACTCCCCAGATTCTACAACTATTATTAGGAGTACATTTCACTTCATTGGCATGAAATATCACTCTACTAGGAGTGACTTTTGCTCAATAGCAAGAGTGGTCCCTGAGTACACTCTTTTTTAGTGTGGCTTTCACTCTTTTGTTTACAGAGTGTAGTCGCGTAGATCTCTTTCCGAGCTTGGGAGGGGGTGTTGAGTTTGTGATATATTTGGTTGGTGACCTGGGGAAGGGATCTAAGGGGAGGCGGTGACCCCCTTTGAGAAACCTTTGAATAATGAAATGCCCTTAGATGCACTTCGGTGCTCTATTTGCGTGTCCCTCTCCCCTTTGAGAATTGTTTCAATAATGAAGCGCTCTCAGTCTCAGATGCAATTTGGTGCTATATTTTTCATCTTTTCAAGTAATTTATGTTCGTGCATGTATACTTCTCCGGGAAATAATTACATGGGACATCTCCCGTTGTCAAATATTGGGAGATACATCCCCCAGGATCTACACCTATGACACAGACGACTAATATTTTCCTATGTTTAAAAACAAATATGTGTAGTCTTCACAATGGACCATACCAATCTCGAGCTTCTATGGCGTATGGATTCTCCTCAACCGCTCAATTTATTATTAGCCTATAATGCAAAGAGATTTTTAGTTTATTTTGTGTAACTTTAGATTTCTCTTAAAATCTACTTTCACATTTATTGCTAGCATTGTTCAAGTTAGTTATATATATTATATCTGTTATTACTTTTGGATGAATTCAGGTTGAAATAAAGGTCCCCAAACTCAACTCATCATCAATTTCTTTATTTTCTCTAATTTAAAGAACACTTGTGAATTAACATTTGCTGACGACCAGAACCCTGCCTTGGGCTACTATGCGGTTGCAATAGAAATACGTGATTTCGCACCGTCGGACTCTTCCACTCCTTTAAGCCAGGTACCGCTTCAATTGCTCCTTCTTGTGATCGATGCGCCATGTGACGAACGACCGATGTTCATCCCCCCGACAATAGATTGCGGATTGTCTGTAGAAATACCTTCCGAGGGTACACTTCAAGAGACATTAGTTGCGAGAACAACGTCTGATTCTATAAGGTACGTCAGCAGAGAAGAGTTGCATGGTTTGGGACACGCTGTTGAACCCACACATGTAACATAAACCCACAAATGTAATGAAACCCCTCAAATGTTATAAATGTACACACAATTGTAATACATTTACCCACAAATGTAATACATCTACCCACAAATTCAATAGAACCCACAAATGTAAATAAAGAAATACAGTTTTTATTACATGTGTGGGTTTTATTACATTTGTGGGTTTCTATAACCCACGCATGTAATGAAAACCGACAAATGTAATAAACCCACAAATGTAATCGATCGGGGCTCTATTTTGCATACCCGAAGGGGAGATTCTCCTGGACTGATATAAAGGGGCACAGGAAAAACTTTAACATTTCATGGACCAAATGTTAAAGTTTTCCATTTTGAGCCAAAACTTTCATTTTTTTACCAAAAATTGGTTAAAATTGGAAAGCCTTACATAGTATGTGCATTTCTGTTCACTTGGTAGCCATACCTTGACCATATAGGGGCATAGGAAAAAACTTTAACATTTTATGCGGACGGACGGACGGACGGACGGATTTCCATATTCATTACATAGGCTCGCATATGCTCCTCGTGCGAGCCAAAAAGAAATGAAAACAATAAAAATATATTTAACAAAAAACCTATACAAAGAATGTTCTGAAATTTAAAGGCATATCGATGTTAAATTCCATATCGATAAGCATTTCAGATTGATGCATTTCAATTTTCAGTGTTTTGATATAACCAAAATGGTTTCTTCTTTTTATATTTTTTCATACAAAATATCCCCAAAATGTCAGTCAAAACCTATAGCTTCCAGGGGGCTTTGCCACAAGAGGTCCCAGGGTAGGCCTCTGGACCCATCTATTAGGATTGCGCTTCGCTCTCGCCATATATTAAGTGCCCGCGACAACTTCAATATTGTTCAATTTGGCCATAATCCTTAACTAGTTGAGACCCCTTTACTTAGAAAGACTCATTCGATTTTCATTAGTATCTCGGACACCCGCCGGCTCTCAATTTCACATATGGAGAACTCGAGATTGCAACAAGCTTTTGTAAATATTTTAATAGTGGTAGAATGTTGGCCATGCAATTCTGCTTCATATTCCATAAAGAAATATTTGGGGTTTCATCCTCGTTTTTCTTTATTACATGAAAATTTGGTTCTTTTTTCAATTGAGAAATATTACGAACAAAATTAGTAGTAAAGCATATTTTTGTTATGATAAATGCAAAATATAGGCTATATGTAATATTTCATGCCCTTTAAAAGCATTCTCTACAGGTCTTGTATATGTGATCATATGTGATCTATATGATCATAGATTTTGCGCATTTTGGGCGCATGGTTATCATACGTCTGCTTCAAGTCCTCAACTTTCCGCGCGTTCCACGCGCGTTGTTGATCAGTCGAACCTTCTCACGTAACAATAAACCAAGATATAGCCGACCCCGTTATCTTTGTCAATTTTGACAGGTAATTTGTGCACTCATATAGGTACCGTACATTTTTCTGTCACCTCCCCTCTATAGACCATATAGTTCACACTAATAGTACGACGTGAATAACTTGTTGAAAGCATTGTCAGTATATTGTTGAAAACAGTCGTAGTATAATTGAATGAAGGGTGTATAATCGGTTACAGCTCATTATTCCGAAGGGTCATTATTCCGAAGGTTCGTTATTCCGAACTAAACATAAGGTTCATTATTCGGAAGGGTCATTATTCCGAAGGGTCATTATTCCGAAGGTTCGTTATTTCGAACTGAGCATAAGGGTAATTATTCCGAAGGGTCATTATTCCGAAGGGTCTTTATTCCGAAGGTTCGTTATTCCGAATGGAGCAACGGGTTCGTTATTACGAATGGAGCATAGGGTTCGTCATTCCGAATGAAGCATAGGGTTCGCTTTTCCGAATGGAGCAAAGGGTTCGTTATTCCGAATGGAGCAAAGGGTTCATTATTCCGAATGGGGCATAAGGTTCGTGTAATTTTGAATCCTGCCTTTTGTATGTGTATAGACTGATAGACTGATGAATCGTTTGTTGCTTACTCAATCAAATCGAATCCTAGTAGTGGCCTACAGAGGTGACCCTATTTTGCATTACTCTAACCTAACAAAGAATATAATTAAAATATGACAAATCATGATTGATAAATTACCTCACCGACTGAGTCGGGGTATGTTATTTATTCAGTAGCCTAAAACGGTTCGTGTGTGTTTGTGTGTGTGTGTGTGTGTGTGTATGTGTGCAGATGTGCGTGTGCATGTGTCAATCGAGGACGTACGCATGAATACACACCATCCAATTGCGGACGCACCTGCAATTGCGGACCGTGCTCGTTTGAAATTACCACTTTACCTAGCTTCAATGTACTAGATGGTGCTGCAATGAACGTATCCTTCGATTCAGAAGGTATGGGAAGCTTCTGTGTTACGTCATAGGTAAAAGGTGTATGTGTGTGGCATGAATTTCCACGGGCAGCCACACTCAAACTTACAATTGGAGCGATAAATGTTGAAAACCAAATTAAAGAGCGCCCTAATATTTGCTGACCCAAAGCACGTCATTACCTTCAGTATACCAACCGCGGTATTAATCTGCAACCGTCCTCGATCGGTTAGACGGTATACGTCCTCGTTTGACAGCTCCCACATTTATATGTGTGTGTGTGTGTGTGTGTGTGTGTGTGTGTGTGTGTGTGTGTGTGTACTATTACTGCGAAAACTGAAAAAGTACTGGATGGAATTGGACCAATATCGGTAGGCATGTTAGGTTTCTGACATAGATGTTCAAAATTCTCAAGAGGTCAAATTTTGCTACTGTTTTATTTTCATGATACCTGTAGAACTAGTGGATGGATTATCATCAATCTTGGTAGTGTTAAGCATACATACATAATAAAATTCAGGAAGTGTGGGAGGTGTATGGTCAAAGGTCATAGAGTTAGGGAGGGGTACGAAAATGTTTTGTGGTGGGTACCAGGGATGAATCCAAAAAATGTTTGTAGTGGTGAGGTCAAAGCTTACCATTCTGGGCAGATGTGGGATGCGTTATGCGAAGTAGGCTGAACAGCATAAGTCATTAATTTATCAATGGAATTTCATGAAATTTGGTAGACTTATTCAGTATTAGATTAGGATTCATTTATAGCAGTATGGGAGGGAGCATATTGCGTTGACAAAACGTAAAAAATCATTTAAGTAAATTATCATCCTTATGAACAAGAATAGCTCGAAAAAATAATATAGCCAGTCAAATTTCGGGCTAGACTCGTAAGTTGTGGTGAAGAAAAGTATTTATATGACGAATTTCATTATTCGGTCGGCGGTCAGCTAATATCATAATTTCATATGCTGTATAGCCGTTACCTTCAATATATTCAAACAGTGCATTTAGTTCAGTGTATTCGAGAAAGAAATAAGGCTGAGATACACATACCATATCAGCAGATACATTATACGACTGACACAAGAGGCAAACATTCCTATATACAGAACGTGATTGAGAAGCAACAAAATAAAGAATTTCCATTGGCTGAAATAACGGTGACGAAAATTCGAATATAGGCCTATGTAAGTAATAAGGTTCTTAAATAAACACAAAATATTAGTAAAAAGTTTTGAGTTTAGCGTTGAACTAAAAATGGTTCAGAAAAATTAAATTATACATTGTAAATTGTAAATGTAGTTACTGGCTGAAATTGGTTGTGAGCGGACTATTATATTCCAAATGAGCCATGTTTGTTGCGCATACACAAATATAAAATGGATCACATTTGAATGTTCTTTATTATGGCAGCTCATTCTGCCTCAATTAAAAACATAGCCGAGTAAGCTGAGCAGCATAAGTCATGAATTTCTCGATACAATTTCATGAAATTTGGTAGACATGTTAAGTATTAGATAAGGATGAATTTCTAATAGAATGGGAGGAGTTTACAGAGTGAGGTATGGGGGTATGAAAATGGGTTTATCCACGATATCTCAAGTACTGATTGATGAAGTAAACCTAAATTTGAACTAAATTAATCAAAGGTACAGGGATGAACCCAATTTTGTTAGGAGTGGCGAGGTCAAAGGCTAAGATCCCGGGAGGGGCAGATATATTGGACGCGTTAAGCGGAGTAATTTGAGCAGCATGAGTCATGAATTTCTCTATGAAATTTGGTAGACATGTTGAATATTTGATGATGATGAATTTATGGTAGAATGGGAGGGGTAAGGTCAAAGGTGACAGACTTAGGGATGGAGGTATGCAAATGGGTTCACCCACGATATCTCAGGAACTGCTTGATGAATTAGAACTAAATTCAGCAAAGGTAATGAATACCCACCAGGAATGAACCCATTTTTTAGGAGTGGCGAGGTCAAAGGTTAAGATCACGGGAGGGGTAGATGTTGGATGCGTTAAGCTGAGCATTAATCATGAATTTCTGATTCGAATTTCATGTAATTCGATAGACATGTTAAGTATTAGATGAAGATGAATTTCTAGCAAAATGGGAGGGTTAGGTCAAAGGTTACAGAGGAAGGGATTGGGGTATGAAAAAAGGGGTAGATGTTTAATGCGTTAAACGGAGTTAGATGAGGAGCATAAGTCATGAAGTTCTCAATAGAGTTTCATGAAATTTGGTAGAAATGTTAAGGGTCATCCATCAAGCGACACGTAGAACTGACTTTCATTCATTTCAAACGTAATAATTAGAATGTTGAGAAAATCTGAACTTTGCATCCATTGTTGGTCGCCAAAGGGGTCGAAATGGGTGAAAAGTACTATTACGTATTAGTTTTCGTTTTCACAGGGGAAACGCACAAGCACGCAAAAATGTAATCTTCTGCGCAGTGCATTGTACATGGAGAAATTTCAAACTAGCGAAAGATATCTCCCTTTTTCAACAGCCTGTTCAAGAAAGTTAAGGTTCGGATTCGGGTAAAAAGTCACAAGTGTATACAGAAGACATTGGAAAAGATATTATTTATACTCTTTTTTAAATAGTTACTTGCATCTTTCTCCTACAAAAATCCGCAAAAATCGGCCTGATTGTCTCATTGACGTCATTTGTTTACTTATTCGGAACTATACAGTACACACGAACAACATTAGTATTGTAACGAACGAGTACCGCATACACTATGTAGCACATTTGCCGATATCATTTTGGCCACCGTGGTAGTTCCCCCTTCGACTTCAATCAACTCACAACATGTCTGAGCAATTCATTTAATTAAAAAAAATAGGAAACAAGTGTGAAACTCTAAATTTGGTGTATAGGGTTTTGACATTATAATCTTTTAGTCTGTGCAAGTTTAAGGAAAATCTGATGCGTGTCGCATTGTTAATAACCTGAGTAGAAGTATAATTACATTCTAGATAAATAATTTCACGCGATGAAGCATTTTTAGTATGCAGGTAAAATACACTTATAGCATAGCCAGTAGGGTGGGGGAAAATGTCCCCCGATTTTCGGTCAAATAAGGGATTTCGGTCGGTACATTTGTGGTTTTGTAAGCAAATTGTGTACGCTTGTCGGTACTTTTGGCCCCAATTTTCGAGACCCACGCTACGCTGTGTGAGTGCAAGCATCGATGAGACTGTAATGGTGCATGTGCGAAAAGCGAGTGAATACTGGTATTTTACTGAGAGAAAGGATTTTAGCCGACAACTAATGCACAGAAATTTGCTATTCACAGTGCTACCCTAGTATTAGGAACATATCCAAATAGTGGTTGAAAATAGAATAACATTCACCTTTTATACTAAATCAAAGGGTTACATGATAACTTTAATTTCCCTATTGTTTTTAGGAAGGTCAAAGGTCATCTGAGGAAAAGTGGTCAAATTTTGTAAACTTTGTACACATCGTAAATTGATATGGCAAACGACAACAGAGCTCGTATTTTGATCATATGATATATGGGGTTCGGATTAGGATTGTGATCATGGGCGCCAATCCACTTTCAAATGTGAGGGGGACATGACCTCTTTGTCCACAACTTTACTGTGTGAAAATATAAAAGTCAATGGGAGCATTCTCAAAACGTGGGTGGGACATGTCCCCCTGTCCCCCCTCAAATTGACGCCCATGATTGTGATATACGTTTTATTTTTAAGGGGAGGGAATCACAAAGCCCTTAGCTTTCCAGTCCCCGTGTTGATCAAGACTACAATGGTAACATTGTTGTCATATCCTTTACTCTGTGTTCTTAGCATTACCAGTATCAACACAATTTCACCGCCTGGATTGACCAAGACTGCCGTGGTGCCATATCCAGATACTGGACTGCCTACGGACTACTTCGTTGATATCACGTGGACACCACCCACTGATGAGTTTGTGGAATTGCTTTGCTTTACTGCTGTTAACGACCTAGGGTAAGTAAGTCTCAGCATTGGCATGGTGAGGGGTTCATCTGTAATGGGAGGATACGTTAGGCCAGCCCTGTGTAACCTAGGAGAGGTTGGCCTACCAGCTCTGTCCATTTCCTTGGTATTTGACAGTTTGATTTACCTTTAGGATCCGGAGCAGAATGTACGAAGAATTGCGTAAGCATTTGTATATACCCTCACAAAAATGTTCTATAGAATTATATAGAAGTGCCTATTGAATTATATGGAACTCTATAGAATCCATGCAAGCGTTCCTATAGAAATATTTTTTCAGATTTCTATAGAGAAACTGAACAGATGCCAAACACATTTTGATCAAGTATTATTCCAAGAGAACTAGAAACGGAAATCATATAGGAAATCATATAGCAACCATGTACCTCACAATCTATATATTTTTAAATAATATGTTCTTGTGTAGAAAACCTGACAATGATCTAGTTCCTTCTCACACTTCTATAGGATTTCTATAGACTTCTATAGAATCTCTATTGGAAAATCTCTTACTACAAATACTACAAATGGGGAAACTGGATTTATTTTCCCACATTTCTTTGATGAAGGGAAATCATGATCATTTTCAACATAATTTTGATGTTTTTAGGAATTAGCCTATTATGTTGAAAGAAGAAAAATAGCAGCATTAAAAAATCTGACGTATCGTT
>JAODUJ010048909.1:1532-12157 GCA_027564615.1 Psolus chitonoides | reverse complement strand
AACATCCAGATTTGTACTAAAAATATATTCAAGTTAGTTCACTGTGGAAAATAATTTTCACTTCCATTCATTGTTGAGACCGTCCGAATTAGCAATGAAAAATAACAAATTGATAACACTATTAGTTAAACAAAGAGTGTATATCAAGAGGTGACTGCAATCGCTGTATGGTTGAAAATACAACAATGACTAGCATCCTCCCTTGCAGGATCATTGTAGTCAAACTAAAGTCACATGTTCTAAATTCTAATACTTTTCTCTTCTTTAAACAATCTTCAATTTGAGTTCCTTGATAAACTATATTATAGAACATTGCATTGCAAGTGTGTACGTGACTGCACTTGTGTATTTATAACGATGTACGGTGATGCAAAAATAGCTGTGGGCTACGAAAAAAAAATCTGCGCGAAGGACCCGGGTACCCGACAGGTAATGGATCGCAGGTACCCGGGTACGAATTTTCTACTCGATGCAATCACTAGTAATCAGCATCGGGCTGATTATCGCTAATTGGTACAATAATCGATGAAGATGTGGAGTTCAACCGATTATGGAATACTGATTATTAAAAAACATATTCTTTCAATGATGATGTATCCCATTGAAAAATGACTGCTGGGCAATTCCAGCGTGACAGACGGGACAAAAGATAAAAAAGCAAGCAATGCGAATGAAGTGAATCTCATTTAGGCTATACAGTAAAGTAAGTTGGTAATTGTATTTTATAACAACATGAATTTTCAATTTCCCATACTTGGCATTACCAAGATATGTCAAATTTAATGCAGCGTGACAGTCGGGACATGAAATAACATCAAATTTGACAGGTAGTGTCTCATTTTTCAAATGCTATCTCAATACTGAGCTTCTGAAGTTAATTAATTGATATGTTGGAGAGTACTAAATATGCCTTCAGTTTGATATGTTACCCTGCTCTATGGTGGGTACAAGGACATGCCACTGTCCCTCTTTCATTGTGACAGGCAGGACAACTCGACGTGACAGGCAGGACTCTATCCATAACGTATGGGATTTGAGGTGAAGACATTATGCCCCCATATATTGCCTATTATGAGGGTGGTTTTACAAATTTGGGCTCTACAATTTAAGCACAAGGCAGAAATACAAGGCTAGTGGGGGTAACTTTATCATATTGTTAGTGAATTTTAACAAAATGATATTTTACATACGTATGTAACACAAAATTTGTGACAGACGGGACATTTTTGATTCCTCGCGAAGTCAATAATGCAAGGTCCAATCATTCTCATACCTGGGTGGTGAGTAGATGGTCCCTATTGTTTTTGGTGCCAATCTCAATAATATCATGAGTGGGCGGGGCTTAGAGGCAATTTCTTCATATGTTTATTATCTCTGCAACCGTGTGTCCAATTTTGTCGAATTTGTTTTGGTGGCATTGGTAGGAGGTGGGGTACATGCCTAGGTTAGTACCTTATTGCATCTCATTGCATCTCATTGTTTCTGGTGTCATTTCATTAATATAAGTGGGCCGGGCTTAGAAGCAATTTCTTTAAATGGCCGTATCTCTGCAACCGTATGTTCGATTTTGTTCGAACTTGTTTTGGTGGCCTCGGTAGGAGATGGGGTTCATGCTTCTGTTAGAACCTTATTGCATCTCAATAATATCCATGAAGGGCAGGGCAATATGTAATATTGGTGAAAATTTCTTGTAACCACTGTAAGTCAATGACGCAGGTTCTGATCATTTCCATACTTGGTAGAGTACGGTACCCATAGTGAGAAGATGGTCCCTATTGTTTTTGGTGCTAGTCTCGTTAATATTCATGAGTGGGCGGACCTTAGAAGCAATTTCTTCAATTGGCCGTATCTCGGCAACCGTATGTATGTCCGATTTTGTTCAAACTTGTTTTGGTGGCATTGGTAGGAGGTACGGTACTTGCCTAGGTTAGTACCTCAGTGCATCTCATCAATATTCGTGTCTGCAGCCTGACCCCTAAGCCTATTCCCTCCTATTGATTTTTTTATTATAGCTTCTGTTTTTCTATTGAAAAATCCGGCCGGGCCCGATAGTTCGTACTATCCGGTAAAATCCGGTCCGGCCGGATCTCAAAATTTGGGATCCAGTACATCCCTAATCGCAACTTGATATTTAGGACATATTATATGATTCATAATTATGCTGCACCTTTATAAACAAAGTGAGGTATAAACTTAAAAACATTACATGATTTTGAACTGACATTCCAGTCGATACTTCTGAACATTTAAGGTATTTAATGTAAGTTGAAATTATAGGCTCCTGGAATAAAGCTACGCCCGATTTGGGAGGCTAAAAATATGAAAGATGCAGTACTAAAGTGTGATACTGTACTAATCGGTGATCAGTAATCAATATCGGGCCGATTGCGAAATGAAATAATCGGTAATTTCCGATTATCATATAATCGGTTGAACACTAGTATCGAATAGACATAATTGCATTGCAGTCACCTTTCAGTGCCGTAAATCAAGCTCATTCAAAAGTAGGTATGTCGTGGCGTATCAAGACTTGACACGAGGTAACTTTCTACAGTGTTTTAGCAACGATTGTTTTTGTGTTCGTGGGTTGAATAACATACGATAAACAATGTGCATGATCACGCATGTTGACTTCTTCCACGCATTTTAGAAAAACGGGCAGCGCATTTTGCTAATTTGATATCGCATAAAACCCTGGTGCCTAGGCTATGATATATTACACACATTACACACATTACACATGCAGTACAGAACTTTATGATACACAAACAGTTTATTAATTGCGGTACATTCATCCAACTTATATGTAGGCCTGACCACATTACCAAGAAGTATTTAAACTCTAACCTGTGAATCATCCTGCAGAAACCAACAGGGTAAGCTGAGATAGGCTAGGCCTAATTAAGAAGCATTTGTTATTGTTGAAATCATTCGTTTCCAGTTAAATATTGGAAACAATTAACAAACAATTATTCAACCCACCATTGCAGCATTTAAACAAACTCTGACTAATGATTGTAACGGTACTCCCCCTCACAATTAGCACTGGTCCCTCTCTCCCCACCTCCAGTCAAAACTCTTCTTTGGGAGGTCATACCAACCATGAACCAAGTACAGTAAAATTATAACCGATAGGCCCAGGACATTTATGATTTTCAATAAAATGAAAAATAAATAAATCGGACATTAGCCAATGGAATAAAGCACCCCCTAGACCCCGGTCAGGGTGAGTAATTACATGGTGTGAGTCGAGTTGGTCAGGGAACTAAGCTTGGCCCCTGTGTTGATGGGAAGTTTACACAAATTCAAATGTGTGTTTTCAAGAATTAATTAGCTTTGTGGTGCAAAGTTTTTTTAGCATTCAAACTATTAAAACGAATGATTATTATAACCAATATATTTATGATTTTCAATAAAATAAAATGAACCAAAAAACATCAGATCGGACATCAGCCAATGTAATGCACTTGTCAATGGGATGAAGCACCCCCTAGACCCCGGCCAAGGTGAATAATTACATGATGTGACATTAGTCGGTCAGGGAACTTGGACCCTCTGTCAGGGAAATCCCGGCGCTGCCCCTGTGTTGATGGGAAGTTATTGTATCACACACAAATTCAAATGAGTGTTTTCAAGAATTAATTAGCTTTGTGGTGCAAAGTTGCAAATTTATACTATTTCTATTCTACTTCTGTGTCTTTTTTGTTTTATTTGTAGACTGATTACTGACAGAGCAGTGATGTCTTCTAGACCACCTTCCAATCAGGGGGGTATGATGGACCCGAACACCCCCATGGCCAACCAACCACAGATGACTGGCGGTCCCATGCAGCAGGGGCACAGCCCAATGGCAGTGCCTAGTCCAGCATCAATGTCCAGTGGCCCCACTGGCCACAGTTCCAGCCCGGCCCCACACAGACCAGTCCCCAGTCCAAGTCCAATGCAACATGTCGGGCCAGGCCCTAGTCCCGGTGGTATGCATGGCCCTCCCCCCAGCCACAGTCCCATGCACGGTCCAGGTCATAGCCCCAGCCCGATGCAGCATGCTCCTGGACCGTCACAGAGCCCAATGTCACAGAGTCCAGCCGCCATGCAGATGGCCCCCAGTCCAGGGATGCCACCACACATCCCAGGGGGGATGACAATGGGGGATGGTATGCATAATGCCGGTCACATGGGTGGCCCTCATAGACAGATGATGCATCAGGGTGGTCAGATGCCCAGTCAGGGTCCGGGGATGCCACATGGAACACCGATGGCTAACCAGGGGCCCATGCCAAACCAGGGTAACCCAATGCAGCAGTACCAGTCACCGATGGGTGGTAATCAGATGCACCCAGGGAGCCGGATGCCCCACCCGGGACAGAACCCGATGCCATCCAACACCGGATACATAGTAAATCAAAGTGGTCACATGATGCCGGCCAATCAGAATCCAATGCAGCCAGGGTCGATCCCCACCCAGGGGGGAATGAACACTCCATCAATGATGAACCAACCCAGCGGGCCTCCCATGAGCGGACACCACGGGATGATGCCGACTCAGAATGCAATGGGACCACAGGGAGGTAACTACCATCAAGGGGTCCCAACCTCTGGTTACCCCCCGGGCCAGTATAACCAAGGCCCGATGTCCAGTGCCCCGCCACCATCGAGCATGCAGCCCCAGCAGCAGACACCGGGCCCGATAAACCAGCAGCAGGGTGGCCCGATGCCGAACCAAGGCTACATGCATGGATCGATGCCTTCTGGTGGACCCCAGCCACAGCAGGGCCAAGGATACCCGCAAGATGCTCATCAGTATGGTCTCCTACAAAAGGTATGTACAGTAGCCTGGAATTCTATTCTCACATGCATAGCATACAGTATGTTGTAGGCCTTGAAGTACCTATTTACTTCGCTTTACTATACATGTTTCCTTGGTTACAAGTGAAATCCACCTAGAGACGCTCCCTCCCCAATAACGGAGACTTTTACATGGCCCCTCAGAAAATGACTACTTGCTAACTGAGCAATAACAGTACCAAACCGCCCTTCCGATGTGTTGCCCTGCCTTTCCCAGCCCAAACACTAGAAACGGCTGTTTCAAATCCAAGACTACCTCCTCTGACTAGGATTGGAAGAGGGAGAGAAAGAAGGGGACAAGTGTAATAGTGCGCAGAGCGAAACATGTTTTCTCACGTTGTGCTTTTAGGCATGACAAGAGCGAAGCCTGAAAACAACACTGTATGGCATTATATGGTCAGCCCCAGTGCACATTTGTTTCAACATACACAGGGCTCAAAGTAAGATTGAAAAAGGGCACAGCCAAATGGCTATCAGTTTATGTTAATTTTGAAGGATTTTTTATGGGGCACCACAGCCATCAACGAGGGCATGATAGCCATGGCCATTGGTGCCATCAGTTAATTTTCGAGCCCTGCATACACATAACAATACACTGTACACGATAGTGTCCTATTGAAACTACGGTACTTGTGCACAACCACTGAGTGAAAACATTTTTTGTGGCATCTTTAGAATCTTCATTATTTGGCGTTGTGTTATTTCTTCAGGCTTTAGAGAGCATGCAGGAAAAGGGATTACAGAACGATCCACGGTATAGCCACCTGATGTACATGGCCAGCAGGGCTAAACCTAGCTACCAGCAACAGCAGGTGCCACCCCATCAGTCACAGGGCCCTGGAATGACCCCTACAGCAGGACCCAATACTGGACCCTCGGTACACACCCAAGGGCCAACTGGACCAATGTCAGGCCCCGGACCGAGCCCTGTCCCACAGCAAGGCAGCCACCCAGGTAGGTACAATTACTTCATTCGTGGTCTGTGAAAAAACTTCAAAAAGTGTTTGACAGCATTAAGAAGTTTTTAGCAAAGTTTCAAAGTTAAAATCTCTTCCTTCAAGGATTTAAATTTGCTAACAGAGATCAAAATGCTATTTCAGTTGGGCCCACACATTGAATTTCTCAAATATTAGCAGATTTAATATCACAGTACTTGGTCTTAATAGATTTTAAATCGCAAGTTTGACATCTTTCATGTTAGAGCTGTGGCCTACACTGTATTAGGAAATAAGTTACTTAACTCAGGTCAGGGCTCTAAATGTTAAAATTGTAATTATAAATAGAAGTCTTTTGTGTTGTAGTTGTAAAGTACTTACATAGCAAATAATAACCCTTTTGATGATATAGTACATTTATAAATTGAACAAATCCAGTAAACAAAGTGCTCATGGCGCTGATACAGAAAAACTTAAAAAAAGAAAAGAGAAACAAATAACATTGCTACAGTATGTGTTCCTTTTCCTCTCCACGATATATCATCAGCAGGCTTTGGAGGACCGATGGATACCAGTTCAGCCAACCAACCAATGAACCAGGGAGCCCCTGGACCCACGTCCTCCGCTGGGCCCAACCAACGTCCAACCCAGATCCCATTCGCCCATGGGCAGCTGCAGCAGTTGAAGGCACAGATATTAGTGTACAAACTACTGGCAAGGAACCAGCCCCTACCGGACAACTGGAGACAGGCGATACAGTCAAGACCAATGTGGGGCCCTGGTGGGGCACAATTTCTGAAACGTATGGGTAAGATGAGGATAACAATGATTGGGTAATAGCATGGCCGAAAAGAAATGTAAATTTCTCGGGAACCATTTCATCAAACCCCAAATTTTCTGCGAATTTCCAGAGAAAGTTGTGACCGTATACAGCCAAGGCTACAAATTTCTCGCAAGCTGATAAAATTCCCTGGGAGTCAGGTTCCCAAGTTACGTCTTTTTTTTTGGCCCTGGTTAATAGCTGTTCTGAGTGTTGCAGAATGTCTTGGTTTAGACTTTAGAGGTACTAATTTTACTCCAACTGGGCAGAGGAGGAACTTTATTTGGCTCACGTCTGCCCCCAATACTGTATGGCGGGAGGTCGAGGGAAGGTCAGGGTGGTACTTTAGTGGCAGTATCATCGGTCAGAGTATCAGGACACTTCTAGGGGGGCGGTGTTAAAGGCTCTGTTATTGTGAATTGCATATCGTGACCAAGGAAACGGGTAAGTAACGCTTGTAAATATCCAAATCTGGAATTTTTAAAGCTACTTGTGTGTCACCATTTCATAAAACTATGGGTACGTCAGGGATATAATTTACTGGTTATAGATTTGTCATGCTGCAGTGCTGCACAATATCCAGGTCAGGGGTACCAGTTTACTTGAGCTACTGGCATCGAATTCAGCCCCTGCCAAATAACAGGGGACAGGTGATATAGTCAAGACCAATGTGTGGAACTGTTGGGGTCCCTATTTAATGAAAGCATGGGTAGGGCAGTGATAAATTGAAATGGTTAATTAGTTGTTCTAAATGCTGCAGATTTCTGTGTCTGCCCAACAATACCGAATTTTGAACTTGGTCCTGAATCAATTTCGCTGTGAAAGTATCAACTACGGGATGTTAGCTCACTGTCATTCTTTTCATTCTTTGATGTTCTGACGACAGGTGTTGTAATCACAGCAAGCAACACGCCGTGGTATCAGAGGGTTTTATACCACTTATAATAGGCAGGAAATAGTTGGATTCTGCTTCCAAGAACACACTATAAATGCTGTACCCAGGTAATAGATAACATCCCTCCCTAATAATTGGTGTCATACTATAAAACCTGGTAACATCTTGGTCTAATTTTGATGTATTTTAATAAAATAATTTAAAAGAATGCATCGCTCCATTCACTGGATTTGTTGAGTCGGAATAAGTTTGCAATTGAAAGCTTTTCATTGAAATATTTACAAAACCACCAAATCCTCCCACTTTTAGTCTCCACTCTGTCAAAGATCAGTTCCTATAACTTCCTAATAAGTTCTAAACCATGTCAAACTTTGTTCACTTTGTAGATTTCGAGAAACTTTGTGCACCTTCAAAATCACACTGGCAATCAAGCCTCAAGTTCAAATGATGCCCTGATACCACATATGTTTAACCAAAATGTTAATAATATATAGACCAGTCAATTTATAATTAACATTTCCCTAAGTGATAGATGGGAAGACCAAAACTATTTGCCAAGAAAACATTGGCTCTGGTATGGTTGAAAACAGCGTGGCTAGATGGGAATATTTGAACTGTGCTAAAACTACACTCACTGAGGTCATATGTGCATGCAGAATTTTGTAGGTTCATAATTTGATTCTACAGACTACAGTTCTGATCTATGAATACAGGACTCGGGATGAATAAATTTTCTAATCTTTCACAGGAAACCAACCACCATCTAGTTCTGGTGGACCACCTTCCTCTGGTAGCCCCTCACAATGGCCACCCCCAGCACAGAACCCTGGCCAGAATAGTAACATGATCCAGCACCCACAGTCATCACCGCAGCAGGTACCCTTTGGGCAACAGAAGGGTCCTCAACCAGTCAAGGCACCCATGGTAAGTGTAACATGGTAAAGCATGTCATAGCATTACTTGTGTGACATCCATGGGGTGGGGTGACAGGCTATCCTTGTTCACCCCCACAAACAGTTTCACCCCAGCAGGTGCCCTTCGGGCAACTGAAGGGCCCTCAACCAGTCAAGGCACCCATGGCAAGTGTAACTTGGTAAAGTATGTCATGAAATTACTTGTATGACATCCTTGGGGTGGGGGGCATTGTCAGGAGATCCCTGTGATCCCATACCCACAAATCTCACCATGAACCAGTCAAGGAATCCATGGTATTTATACCTTGGAAAAGCATGTGATAGCAATACGTGTATGGTACCCTGGGGTGGGGGATGGCAGCTGGGGGGGGTGATGGTGTCAGAGTATCCCGGCTAGAATAGTAACATAATCCCACACCCCACAGTAATCAGCCCAACAGGTACCCTTTTGGCAACAGAAGGGCCCTCAACCAGTCAGGGCATGGTATTTATAACTTGATAAAGTATGTGATAGCAATACATGTAAGACATCCCTGGGGTGGGGAGGGTGGAGGTTTCAGGGTGTCCCTCGCCAGAGGTACGAGTGGTAGTATCAGTGTGTTCCCAGCCAGAATAGTAACATGTTTCCGCAACCCCAGTAATCACCCAAGTAGGTACAAACCCTTTGAGCAACAGAATGGCCCTCAACCAGTCAAACCACTTACGTTGATAAAGCAAGTGATAGCATTATGTGTAAGACATTCCTGGGGTGGGGGAGGGTGAGTGTCAGGGTGTCCCTGGTCAGAATAGTAACATGATCCCACAACTGTCTTCACCCCAGCAGGTACCCTTTGGGTAACAGAAGGGTCACCAGACAAAGCACCTATGGTTAGTATGACTTGATAGCATGTGATAGCAATGATTGTATGACATTATTGGGGAGTGGGGAGGGGGGTGGGAAGGGAGGGTGGCAGTGGGACGTATCCCCGGTGTGAATACAGTAACCTGATCCCACAACCTCATTCCTCACCCCAGCAGGTACCCTTCAGGAAACAGAAGGCTGATGGTGAGTATAACTTGATAAAGCAATAGTTGATAGCAATAGTTATATAACATCTACGGTTCGGGACAGGGTAGCCAATCTAGGCAAGCTATCCAACATGATATATAATGGAGTAGTTAGTTATATAAGGTTGGTTGTAATTGTTACAAAACATTTGGAATATGACATTTGGTATGGTGCAACACACTATACTGTCTGAGAGATTTGTAGGGAAAGATTTCATTCTGTACAAATTCTGTATTTTTGCAGATCACAGCAGTTCCCCAGCCATCTCCACAGTACATGAAGACCCAGTCAAACATACCAACAGTGATGATGCTGCAACCAAAGCAGAATAAACTGGTGCCTGTAGAAAAACCAGATGGCATCGACCCCATCACAGCATTGAATGAGAGAGAAAACAGGTATGTAATGGTTGTCATATAACTCCTTACTCCAGTCAGTCCCCCCCTGCCCCCCCCCCACAGTAACTGGTGACCCAGTGTGAAATATTGGCAGAGATGAAGTGGGAGCCAAACCAGAACAAATTGAAATGATTATAGCAGCATTGTACAAGAGCTAAAACATGTACTTATGGTGCCCTCCTTCCCCTGGTCTTCTCCCACCCAAAGCCCCTCTCAGTACCAAATGACCCAGGGTGTGGTACCCTGGATATTTCAATGTGTAATGGAAGAGCAACATGAGGAGAACATAATCTTCACCACATCTAAACAAAAATGCTTACTTTCCAAGGTATTTTTTTGTAACATTTTGGGAAGATGTTTACCACACTTCTGCTTCTTATTCTATGAAAGAGAGTCTCAGTAGGCATTTGGGCAAAGAAAAAGGTAAACCATCAGAAATGACTTACGACAAGAGACAAAAATGGGTTAACGATGAAAATGACAAACTTCCATACCTCTCCCTCTCCATGACTCAACTCAGCTCCTTCATTGAGAAATATCGTTGAAAGTTGAAAATCTCAAGTTGAATAAAATTCACCAACTTTTTTTCGAGTCCTGTCAGTAATTCTGCAAACAAGTACTGTATTGTGCACTGTATTGTAGGCTATGCTTTGTACTGTGTAGGCTTAGCTATGGCCTTAGTGAATCTAGGCCCTATAGCTAGCTGTAGCCTAACGTTAGGCATACAATGTGTTGTACACAGTCATGTTGGTACCATAGGCCTACGTTAG
>JAODUJ010048799.1:0-12158 GCA_027564615.1 Psolus chitonoides | reverse complement strand
AAAACGAATATTTCTCTCAAATATTCTGTTTTCAACATTTTTTCAATATTTCATGATAAAATATACCTGGAGGAGCTATACCTAATGGGAACAATTCCTATTCAGCTAGATTTCCCTAACTATATTGCTCTCATCAGGGCTTTAGGCAGCCAGCCGTGCAACAGTGATTTGCACGGCCTAACCACCAAAAATACGGCCCATATCTGCCTGAGTGGGCCATTGACCCAACGCTAATGCGTTAAGTGGAACACCCTGGTTTCTACAAATCACGGCCTACAAGCACAATCCTCTCATACTTGACTGACATTTTACTCCACTTATATCCTGATAACTATGTATTCGAGAAATCTATTTATAAGACTTCTATAGCCAAACCATGAACCCTGTTCAATTAGGACTGGTTCATGGACATGGTGCAAGGGAACCTTACAGTATGTGTCATGGGTATAGTACAAATTTAGAAAGTTCCGAGCCTCTTTAAGAATATAAAGTATCGGCACTATACCAGCATATAATTGTGTGTGCTCATCAAGTTTCAAGAAGTAAAAGTGAAAATACTTGCCAGGTATAGTATTCAATGCTAGATTGAACACCTGGAGTATTACGGAAATGGGGATTATCCAGTACCCAAAAATTCATCATTCTCACTGAATTCAGTAATGAGAAAATCAATCCAATAGCTCTTAGGTTATGTTGAGGCCTTGATTATTCAACTATTATCATGCGGATTGAAATGTAGTAATGTTCACTGAGCCACTGAACCATATGCAGAAAATTAGGAAAATCATAAGACTTATAACGATGATGTGATTACTTAATTATATGAACAGTTTTGGTAAAAGGTCACAACAGATGGTGTGCGGATAAAAGATATTTGAATTAAGTGCTCGATGATAATCATTTTGGAGAGTTGTTTCACCGCTCAAATACAATATTCGACTCACTACTCTGGCATTAAATCGGTTAAGTTAGATAGGGGCGAGTAGCAAGTTTATATCTTCTTGCTATATATGTTGGCAAAATCCATAGGTAAAAAATATCAGTTCCTGAAGGAATTTTGAATTTACAGTAACAGGGCTCAACGTAATTTTCAAGAGGGGCATGGAAATTGCACCATCGTTGAAATTAAATTTTGAAGGGTATCATGGCATTTTCAAGTGCTCAATTTTCAAAAGACATCAATGGCACAGCCTTTTTCTCTATTACTTTTAAAGACAGGCAAGAATCAAGAAAACAGAAGCTGCAATTGGCAACACTGATATCTCTGACAAAGAAAACAGAAGCTGCAATTTGCAACACTGATATCAATGACAAGGTTCAAGTAACATTGACTGGAGCACGTTTAGGAGGTCGTCCGATACTACAGTGTACCACTACACATTGCGCGCACCTATCCCTACATGTTAACCTAACTGAGGTCATTTAGGGTCCAATATACCGGCACTAGCGGCTTTCTTCTTCTTTACTCCTGTCGCCCTTTAGGCGAATAGAAAAGCGGGCATCGACAGCAAAGTGTTAAGGGCATTACAGTATTTTGTCAGAATTTGATGGGCATGTTTCAGGAGAAAATGAAGGGCAAGATGACAAAAGCCATCGGTACCATCATACTTTCCGAGCCCGGCATTAACTGCAATGAGATTTACAACTTCGTATTTCCATCTTCCCTTAGATTGTTAGACAAGAATCATCATAATTGGTCATCTTTTTAATATAGCAATCACAAGGCATTTGTACAATGCAGGGTGACAGTTATTGGGGCAAATGTAGGAGAATGAAGGCAACAAACTTGACGGACTCTCACATATTTCCGGCTCCACATTAATCTCACGGTGCACTGAAAATGCTATGCTAATTTCTGGCATTCAAATAAAGTTGTATGAATGACTAATCGAGCACTCTATTGTTTGAGCATCTAATGGCAGGCCAAGCCCGTGTTTTTCTCTTGTAAACAATATGACCAGTGCATATTCATTGGCTCCCAGTATCGTATCACATTGGTAATTTAGCTATAATCCGAGAGGAGAAACAAAAGCTAAACTGGGTTACTGGCCTTGTGATTTCCTGCCTTTTGGCCTCCACAAAACAACATGGAGTATGTACTCCATTCTGAGGAGCACATGCACCAAAACTAAAGCCATAAATTTTTACGCTTTGTGGAAGGTTAATTATATATTTTTAATATTCAGTGATAAACTCCCGATTCCGTGAGATTTGACTGTTTTCTGTGTCATTTTCATGATATTGTGAATTCCGTGCTCAACGCCCTATTTCCGTGATTTTTTCCTTTTTCCGTATTGCGGAAAAGTAATGCCTTTAACCAAGACTGAACAAAAAACCCGCAATCAGAGTCTGAGCTGCTCAAAATTGATACCTTCAAGAAATCACAAATCAATGACATAAAACGCTTCTTCATCCTCGTCAAATATTAACATAACACAATTTTTACCCTTCTACCAACTATGATTCACAAGTCATAGGCAGAGGTACTGAATCCCTAGTTGTCGGCCGACTATTGCAGAACTGGTACAATCACAGTAGGATTATCTCTTTTTATTTCATTGTGAATCAAATTTCCACATTTTTCGTACTGAATATATATTTAGTACTGTACATGAAGTCTTTATCGCTGAGTGGGAACAATTTGCTGCCACTTCTTCACCTGTCCACACGGACCTCGTCACTGTGCTGCCTGCACAGTTTTTCGAACAGGAGGTTGCAGAGGCACTGGAGCGTGACACGCCATTGCGTAACTGCATGAATGTGGCAAACAAAGGACCGGGCGCCAGCTGCGTTCAGCTGTAGACTATTGTCCCGCCAACACCCCCTATAAATTCTGGGTCCGTGGATGCAGAGTTAATGTTGTGGTATTGATGTATGTGGGTTACGGAACCAAAGTCTGATATAAACTCTTTGATTCAGGCTTTAATTAAACCAGATGTGGTTGACCTAACCTGTTTACAAGATGTCAGTATTTGACCTCAGGTAACATCAATACATACTATTAACTCATTATGAGGGACCTACATGTACAAAGTAATAAGCTCAATCCAGGTATAGTAAATGTCATGAAGTTCTAGGCTGTTTACAATTGTGCATAATCAAATCCCATTTCTCCATTACATACTTCCATGCAGTGTCTAGCCAGGCCCACTTTGTACCTTCCTGCCCCTCTTCATTCTATCCTTTCTACAATTAATGAATTAATTCTTTGTTGCACAAAGTGTTTCTGTTTCTTGTTTGACTCAGACCCATTTGTAAACTACCCTCCCTGGGCCCATTCTGCCCCTTGCTCCACCCACATCACTCTTTTTTCCTATGAACTATTTAATTCATTCTATGTTGCACAAAGAACAGTCTTCCCTGACCATTCTCCCACCCACATCACTCTTTTCTCCTATTAAATACTTGATTCATCCATTCTATATTGTACAAAAAACTGTTCCCCACTGACTTCATCTTGGTAAAGAGCAAACATAACTGTTTCTTGTTTGAGTCCGACCCATTTGTAAACTACCCCCCCTGGACCCACTCTGCCCCTTGCTTCACCCACATCACTCTTTTTTCCTATTAATTATTCAATTCATTCTATGTTGCACAAAGAATAGACTTCTCTGACCATTTTCCCACCCACATCAATCCTTTCTCCTATTAAATACTCACGTTATTCATTCTATATTGCGCAAAGAACTTTTCCCCACTAGCAACCGACTTGGTAATGGCAACCATGAGAGTTTCTTGTTTGGCTGCGACCCATTTAGTTTAGTCTCTACGGGTTCAGGTAGCTCTACTAAGAGCTCATCTAGGAGCCCGGAAGCCAAGTGTGATCGTGGATGAACACCGGCGATAGCTTGCCTACTCTTTTTGAAGAGTGTTCAGAGAGTAACGAGGCAGGCGTGTAAGTATAACAATCCCATCCTGCTCCCGGGACCGCCATTTTATGTCCCCATTTGTACACTCCCCCAGGCCCATTCTGCACCCTTTCTTCACCCACCTAACTCCTTTCTCCTATTGAATAATCCCTTCATTCATTCTATATTGCACAAAGAACTGTTCCCCACTAGCAACTGACTTCCTCTTGTTAAGAGCAACCATGAGTGTTTCTCGTTATTCGTACATTACCCTCCCCTAGGCCCATTCTGCATTCTTTCTCCATTCACATCACTCCTTTCTCCTATTAAATACTCACTCCACTCATTCTATATCGCACAAAGAACTGTTCCCCACTTGCTACCGACTTCATCTTGGTGAAGAGCAACCATAATCGTATCTTGCTCGACTTATTTGTTAACTACCCGTGTCCTCCCTCAGGCCCATTCTGCACCCTTTCTCCACCCACATCGCTCTTTTCTCCTATTAATAATATTACTTACTTCATTCATTCTATATTGCACAAAGAACTGTTCCCCACTAGCAACTGACTTCCTCTTGGTAAGAGCAACCATGAGTGTCTCTTGTTTCACTCTGAGCAGTTCAGAGACTACTTTGACCGTAGCGATGTTCTTGATTGTGACATATTCCTCGCCCTCTGTCTTCTTCTTGAACTGAATGTTACCGATGTGCAAGACTGCCGACAAGACGCAAAATATTCTAAAATGAGAAGAGATTACAGACCATATCACAAATAGTGCATAAACAATGGGTGGAGTGTGACCGAGGCTCCAAATAAGCAGGGCCAGGGGGTTATTTACCCCCAGGTCAGCCACGAAGTGACTCCTGGCCAGGTTAGGAAATCATTTTTGGCTTGCAGTGGCTCTTTTTTGGACTGATATGCTAACATTTGCCTTTAAAAAGATCTGCCCTACACTAAGTATATGGGCATTTTCACCCTCCTGACCGCACTCTTGAGGGAGGGCTATTTTACAGGTTTGGGGGCTAATCGCCCTGAGCCCCCGTCCATTTCATACCCTGCTCCTGGCTCCACTAGAATGTTTATGAACCAGCGGATACTTTCAAAAGAAAGTGGCATCTGGTCATTAAACGTAATTTCACAGTAAGTCAACAATTGTGGCCAATATGTCACATATCCAATCCAAATCAGCACTAATCTAGTCATATCCAGTTATGACATATTTGTGACTAAATTTGCATTTTAGAATTCACCCAGGGCATACATATTAGCCTTTACACATTTGAAAACTGGCCCTTGGTCAATCCCAATTGGGCCCTGGTTCAACCAGAATGTTAATGAACCGAGGGACACTTTTAACAGAACGTGGTCCCTGTTCCTTCCATTTTTATTTTTATGTGTATGTGGTGGACATGTGTATGCAGTGTGCATGTTGTATGTGTATATGGTATGCATCATGCATGTGTATGGTGTGTGCATGTGTACATGTAGTGTACATGTGTATGCGGTATACATGTGTATGTGGTGTGCATGTGGTATGCATGTGTATGTGATGTGCATGTGTATGCTGTGTACATGTGTATGTGATGTGCATGTTGTGTACATGTTTATGTGGTATACATGTGTATGTGGTTTGCATGGGTATATGGTTGTACATGCATGTCTATGTGGTGTGCATGTGTATGTAGTGAACATGCATAGGTGGTGAGCATATGTATGTGGTATGCATGTGCATGTGGTGTGCATGCACATACGGTTTTTATGTGCAAGTGGTATGCATGACATGTGTATGTGGTGTGGATGTGTATGTGGTGTGCATGTGTATGTAGTGTGCATATGTATGTGGTGAGCATGTGCATGTGGTGTGCATGTGGTGTGCATGTGTATGTGATATACATGTGTATGTGGTGTACATGCATATGTGGTGAGCATGTGCATGTGGTGTGCATATGTATGTGATGTACATGTGAATGTGATGTGCATGTGGTGTACATGTGATTGTGGTGTGCGTGTGTATGTGGATGGTGTGCATGTGCATGGTGTACATGTGTATGTGCATGGCAGTGGCGTAGCCAACTTTTTATTGTGCGGGGGAAACAATATTTCTTTCCCCCTTTCAGAGGGGGGCAAAACAAAATTTCCATCCCCAATTTAAGGTTCAGCATTAAAAAACAGCAAAAAAAGCAATTCTTTCCCTTGCCATCATCCCCATTTCGTCCCCAATTTTGTTTTGTGAGGGTGCATTCTGCCCTTCTGGCTATGCCACCGGTGCATGGTGTGCATAAAACTAGTATATTACCAATTTCTGAGCACCTAAAACTTCACTTTTAAACTGACTATAAATCTACAACCAGAACCCACACTCTAGGGTCATCTGGCTATTTTCCTTTCCACAGCACTTGTAATCTATAAACATGTTTTATGACTTTGTACATTAATTCAAGAATTTTTAGGTTTTGTAGGATGAGCAAAATTCATATGATTTCTCTTTGTGATACATGTCCTTTACCCCTTCAGACCATGTCTGGGTCGCATGTGACCCTACCTCTTTCCCTGGCCATGCATAGCTCGAAACTGCCAGTAGGTGCTGCGAATTTGGAGCATGGGGATACAGGGGCACTGGGGTGTGACGCTCCCAGACTGTTGCGAACAAAAGGGGCGGACTTGAGCCTCCTCTCGGCCATTGTCGCGCAAATTCCCCCACCCCCCGCTTAATGACAGCCATGGGTTAAAGGATTCACCAACAATATCAATATTCTGGTATTTCTAAGGAAATTCTATGCCAAGAGTTTTCACATGGGGAGCCAGCAATTTAGCACGATACTACATCCACAAGCAAGTAAAGTAAAAATAAGTTTCTTCAATCCAGCAGACGAGAAGAAATTTCCGTCAAAAACCAAATTCTGTACACTAACTAAACAGGATAGGCTGATAAGTGTTATTTGGGTTAATGTTTCCTGAATGCCCGACTGCTTGCTATTTTTAGTTGATCTTTTCCTTTTGATATATTATATAGTTACAACTTGCCCGACTGCTTGATATTTTTAGTTGATCTTTTCCTTTTGATATATTATATAGTTACAACTTTAAGGAAATTTCAGTTCAAGGAAGTATTCATTCACTTTCTAGATAGTCTTTCATGTCTTAGTGATTTGGATAAAAGTGACCTTAAGGGTATTTTGGTCTTTCCATTCTAATAAGATCTCTTGCATCACTTCCTAGAAGGAAGCACTGCCTACAAGGAATGGACAAACCTAAGTATAGTGCAATGTAATTGTAATATGATCAACTTCACAGAATTGGAGAAATGGACGACTCCTTCCTCAATTGAGTTGTATCTAATCCAACCAGATACTTCAGTCTCACTTCCCAATAAATGATACATCATACAGTGTATCACTGTTCAGTGTCCAATACTGTGTGCTTTTGATATGGAAACGAATTCAGTCAGCTCATTCAAAACAATTAACTAACAGGAATCCAATGCGAATTGAAGTGTCCAGGGAAAGGGGGAACACAAAGGCTCTCAAAGTATCTAATCCAAACAGTTACCGTTTCAATTCCCCGATCACCCCCGTCTCATAATCCCCCTCCCCACAAGAGGGAAAGGCTCTCGAAGTATCTTATCCAAATAGTTAGTTTCAATTCCCAATGGGACCACCCCCCTCCCATAAAAGAGACATGCTCTCAAAGTATCTAATCCAAACAGTTACTGTTTCAATTCCCGATCACCCCCTTCCCCATAATCCCCTTTCCCATAATCCCCCTCCCCACAAAAGGAAAAGGTTCTCAAAGTATCTAATCCAAACAGTTACTGTTTCAATTTCCGATCACCCCACTTTCGTCGAATGGGGGGGTGCGGTCGCACACCCCTCGAAGAACCTTCGAAAAATTCCATGGAAAGTCAATGTCGTTTCTGGGAGCAAATAGGTGGCGCTCCGCTTAGATAGTAAGTAATCTTGTCAGAATATTGGGGATTTTTGCCACAGAAAAATGTGCACCCCCCTTCGGGAAAAGTGTCTGACGGGCCTGTCCCACTCTCAAAGTATCAGTTTTGCACTGAAGTGGTGTGGAGGAGCTGGGCCACCTGAAAGTAGGCTTTAGATGGTCTAATTTTGTACAAAACAGATATATGCAGGAGGTCAAGAAGTAACCCACCATATATTCGAATTCAAATGTTCTGATTTTGTATTATATCATGTCAGTGATTGTGACCCAGACGGACTTCACAATCATTGTATCAATGCATTTTAAAATTAAACCGATACCGGTGCCAGCAGTGAGATTCATTATTTTTACGGCTACTCCCATCAGCCTTATTAATGCCCTGCAGTGATAGGTCAAAAGTTTAACCGCCTCCAACAATCTATATAAAGCTCTCTGATTGGGTCAAGATAAATCACTAGCCCCTTGTGTAGGTATAGGATTAGGGTAATCCCATCCAGTCCATTAGCTAAATGAGAAAGATTTATGTCTCTAATTCAATTAACTCTGCCTGCAAATAACGATCGACTTCCACCTAGGCCAGAAAACGATAGGTGACTGTGGGGGAGGGTTGGAGAAGTGATATTTCATCATCAGTGAGTAAACAACAGAAATGTTCCATCAATTATTTTGTAACAACCAATAAATTGTTTTTTACATGTTTCTGTAACTAAGAGCCTAATTTCCATCCCCTTCTTGGTCAGGCATTTATAACTGGTTTTCTGTTCTTGTTAAATCTAACTGATTGACTCACGAGATAGAAATGTTTTGTCAAAGACATGTTGGATAAAACTGACTTCCTGTATTGATACAAGGTGTTAACATGAGGTGTGTGGATGGGTGCCTGTGGGAGGGTGGGGGGGGGGGATAGAAAGTGCTGTGATGACAATAATGAATAGATCAACTGGGCAATGACAGGCAACAATAATAACCAGAAAGCCAAAAGGCTTAATGATTTCTTACTTGCCAATTGGCCAGTTGTATAAAGTCACTGTAGATACAGTATTCATTCTAATAGAAGTACACTGCGCGAAGACATACATAATACCATGCGCGTTCATCAGGGTAACTGATTTGCAAAACAGGTACATGTACAATATCATGTAGGCCACAGGATACGTACCAAACTGATAGGAGAGGTCCATAAGCGCTTCAACCTGCTCTGAAGTAGCCACTACATTCTCCCCAAAATAACTCCGGCATCAATGGGTAATTAAAAGACAGTTGTGCACACACTCCCAGCGGTGACGTCGTGCCACGCTCCACCGAGCATCACTGTACACGGTCTAAGTAGCTACTTGCCATTTAGGAGGGCCCCGTGAACCAGTAAAGACGTGTCTGAGGACTTCTCTTATATAATGGTTATTGTATTAACCCTTTGAGGCCCATAATCGCTTCAACCCGCTCTGAAGTAGCCACTTCATTCTCTCCAAATTAACTCGGGCATCCAGGGGTTAATTGATAGACAGTAGTGCGCACATCCCAGCTGTGACGTCGCGCCACACTCCACCGAGCATCACTGTACACGAACGACGTTTGTGGTAGCTACTGGCCAGTTACGAGGGCCCCGTGAAACAGTAAAGACGTGTCTGAGGACTGTTCTCTTATATGATGGTTATTGTATCAACCCTTCGAGGCCCATAAGCGCTTTAACCCGCTGAAGTAGCCACTTCATTCTCTCCAAATTAACTCGGGTATCCAGGGGTTAATTAAAAGACAGTTGTGCGCCCATCCAGCTGTGACGTCGCGCCACGCTCCACCGAGCATCACTGTACAGTCAATGTTTGGGGTAGCTACTCGCCAGTTACGAGAGCCCCGTGAACCAGTAAAGACGTGTCTGAGGACTGTGCTCTTATATGATGGTTATTAACCCTTCGAGGCCCATAAGCACTTTGGACCGCTCTGAAGTAGCCACTTCATTCTCTCTAAATTGACTCAGGCATCAAGGGGTTAAACTAGTTCATTAGTAGCGTTCGTGCTATTTAGGTATAATAAATTGGAAAGTTGACAAAAATGCATGCATTAGGGCATGAGCTTCTATTAGAAAGAATAAGGTACTAAATGTCAGAAACCTCATTTCGTATAACCGCCAGTGTGAATCTGACCAGGCATGGATGACTTAAAGAGTGTTTACAAGGTTTTCAGTCTTTGACCTCTCTCTGTTGACCTCAGATGACTTCTGATCTCTCCCAAAAACAATAGGGATCATGTACTCATTATGGGGAACATACATAATAATAATAAACTAATAATGGCAGGTGTTGGATCTTGTAACCACACATAGCATGATCAAACAAATTTACAATGTCACCTCTGGTCATAGGCAACGTTGTCAAACCCATACAACCTGGTAACATACACAGTACAGAATGTTCGCTCATGACCACTATGCAGTGTGTCACTCTCTTCATGTCCCCTGGGGAAATTCCCATAGGAGCACCACAATTTTGGTACTTTGCTATATTTACAACCTCCCAATTAGCACCTGGATGGAGAGGAGCAGTGGAGATATTGCCTTGCCCATGGACACAACAGAGCCGAGCGGTCCAGGGAGGATTCGAACTCGCAACCTTTGGATCAGTAGTCCGGAGCTCTACCGACTGAGCTTCTGCCCTCCGTGTTTACAAGGAAAAGCGTCACATACAGATACATGCCGTCATGACTGCATAGATTCCTTGAGTTTACATGTGGGGCCACAAACAAGCAAGCACATCATTCAATAGATGTGACATTAAATGTGAATGTCAACTATCCTCCACTCTGTTTGGTATTTTTTTCTGGCAAGAACCCTGAATAAGTAACAATGTTTAATTTACAACTTCATAACAGACTGGGGGAAATTATAAACAGACTGTGCCAATATTTTAACACCCACTAAATATTTACAGCATGTGAATACAAGCAACTCTAATCAGTTGTTTCATAACTCAAATATCAAGGGTTGCCTGTGGGTGTCTGTGGGTTAAGGCATAAGGTTAGCACTGAATGGTAATTGAAGAGTTGAGGAAATTTAGTTCCTGCTAGGGTCTGGGGACATATCTGCAGCTGCAGCCATTGATGGGGAGCTATTGTTTTGAAGTATGTTGATACATAACCTCTCACAGAGTGGAGTCACCACGTTTGTGGTATCTGAAACCACCCACTCTCCCTTCCCCCCCTGATTGTCTTATCCAGTCAAGTTCAGTTTTTTTACCTCTGTTGACCTCGAATAACCTCGGAACTAAAAATAGAAGGCTTGTTGTTCCACAGGAACAGAGCACAAGTCTCCCATCCCCCTCCTCTCCCTGATTGTCTCATCCAGTCAAGTTCAGTTTTTTTACCTCTGTTGACCTCAAATAACCTCGGAACTAAAATAGAAGGCTTGTTGTTCCACAGGAACAGAGCACAAGTAAATTTGTTGTCGTTAAGACACAAGAGAGGATTTTGTATCCAAGAGAGGTGACTGAGAAGTGGAGAAAATAGAACAAATGTTTTGAGAAGGAAGAAGAGTAATTGAATGCCCTTAAGTGAGGATGTCATGCTTGTATGATATTTGGTGAAGAAGTTCATCTCAGGTTGAATCTTTTATCAAACAATGTTCTTTTATTTTTTTAGAGTTTCATTCCCTTTTAAATGACTGCAGTGTGAGGGCATGTTAGCATGACTTTATGTGAACAACAGTAATTAGTTATCATCAGATGCATGCTTCCAACAACTTTTTTGTCTTCATTCCTAATGAATTATTGGCACCTAGATACATCAACTCTTTTGCGGGAGGGGGGGGGGGGAAGGTCGTAACTAAGTAAAATCATAGTCACAAGGGAGGATTTTTGTATTAGAGTCGAGTGGCGACTGAGTAGTGGGTGAAAATAGAATAACTTCAAATAGGAAGAAAACAATTTGTTGCCAGTGGGGATAGGGGACTTGTATAGTCCCACCACACTGCATATCTAACAGCAATGACCAGGATGGATTTATGCCTTCAAAAGCAACCTAATGTTCGATCATAGCAGAATCCCGAAAATGTTTTTATTTTCGTTACTGTACTTTTGAAAACACAACAGTGTACTTTGTAATCCCTCAACCGTTATCAAGCGGGAGGTGGGGCATCCCGCCTGAGGCCTCTAAAGCAGTGAACAGGCATCAGTCAGTGCCATTGTTTGTACATTCCAGTAGTTACGTAACAGTGGCACATGCCGGAGGCACTGGACATGGTCGCCATGAGCACCTTTTTTGGTGGATTTGAGCGCTATATAAGTTTTCATTATTATTACTATGGTCGAGCAACCCCGGTAGCTGCGCAGCTTCGAGCCCGCTTGAACCAGTAAAGACGTGTTTGCTGGGTTAG
>JAODUJ010048798.1:0-10707 GCA_027564615.1 Psolus chitonoides | reverse complement strand
AGGTTTGGAGTTCAATAACTACAGTACTACTACAGTACTGTATCCATTCTCAATAATCATAAGGGAGGTTTGGAGTTGGGGTGGTTAATGTCAGCCCTTACTCAGGACATGAAGTGCATCTCATGGCGTGAACCAGACTCCCTATCAACAATTTCTGGCCAAAACCCTGCCTGGAATAACAATTCATTCAATACATGCAATATTTGTCATCTCATATGGTAATGACAAAACCTCTCAGTTTTCCTTTTTTCTCTTCCATTTCAACTCAGACGATACTGTGTCCCCTATCATCAGTCTTTGCCCTAACGATCAGGAAATAGAGATTGAGTTGAACCCAGAGCTTATGTCTGCTCCTGCATTCTGGGTAGAGCCCATAGGCACTGATCTCTCAGGCTCAGTGACCCTTGTATCCAGAACACATGCCCCTGGCGACAGTTTCAGCATAGGGAGGACAGTGGTAACCTACACATTTGCTGATCCAAGCGGTAACACTGCTGAGTGTGACTTCACTATCACTGTCACATCAAGTAAGTTTAATAGTTCAGTTAACTTTTGAAGGTACTCGATAAGTTTGCAAACTTTGATGGCACAGAATTGCAGTCTGTCATCCTTGAATTTGTATGTACCCACCTTAAGGTAGTGCACCACCATTAATCTCCCCATTGACTTACACACTAATGGACCCCCTACGAGGGCCTGCTGAGCCCAGAAGTTTTTGCCAGGCATATGCCACCCATCATTTTGAAGCTGACAAGTCTTCCCATCATGCCCTTCACAAATTAACATACCATGACCATTTACTTTTTGGGCTGGAGGAGGTTGAAGTGAACATGGCCGTTTTCAGCATCCGTCCGCTGTCGAAAAGCGGAACTGGCCGACTTCCACAATTTCAAAATGTTCAAAATCATGCTAGATTATCCTCAAATTCATACCATTTGTACTTTCAGATATATGCTCTTAAACTTAGGGGCAAAATTAAAACGAACTAAGATTGGGAAAGCACTTCAGAATGGGCCAACAAAATTGGTTTAGGCACTATCTCTTAGGGGGGGGGGACATTTTTGGTGGATGAATATCAATCTAATGGTGGTATGCTACCTCAAAGAGGCACACAGTGTTTAGTGGGTTTGCTCATGAAAACAGTCAAGTTTATTATTCCGTCTCACATATTTCAAAAGTGTTTCCAGTATACTGACATGTAATGATTTTTAGCTCAAACTAGCTATAGCTGTTTGAGCTACTGTGATCTGCCACCGTCACCCTATGTATCCATCTATTTAATCTATGTATCCTTCTATCCACAATTGTTCAATTGATCCTGTAGCGCACATGCTTCGATGGATTTCGATGAAACTCGGACACAGTGACCATTGGGTGGTGGGCCATCGGAGACGGTTCAAAATTGGGGGTCAAAGGCCACACGTGGGCCGTAAGGGGCCATTTAAGCGACCAAATATGCAAACTGTGTCTTCTACAGATTCCACGGTACATTGTTGAGGGTTTGTCACGATAGTGCTTTGGTAGTGCTTCCTTCGGGATGTTCAGGAATTTTGGGTCCAATGTCATATATGGGCCATATAGGCCATTTTATGAAATCACTCAAATTAATCTTTTCCTACAGATTGTATGGTACAATGTTGAGGGATTGTTACGATAGTGTTTCGGTAGTGCTTCCTTCAGGGTGTTCATGAATTTCGGGTCCAATGTCATCTGTGGGCCATATGGGGAATTTTATGAAATCACTCAAAATGAATCTTTTCGTAGATATTGCTCATTCAGGAATTTCGGGCCAAAGGTCATGTATGGGCCATTTTATGAAATTACTCAAGAGTCTTTTCCCACAGATTTGCCCTAAAAAGATTTAGCCTCAAAAAATGTTGGCCCCAAAATTTGTAGGTCTCTAAAATATGTTGGGCTCTATACAAAAATTGACCCTACGATGCTTTGGGCCCTAAAATGTATTTGGCCCTAAAATGTTTGGGCCCTGTAATGCTCTCAGCACTCCAGGAGTTAAACTTGACCATTTATCAGGTACATTACCTTTCATTCATAGCAATAATGTCTTCCAACTTTCACTTTTGAAATTTGGACAATATACAATTGTGTTTGTTTCTATTTGTGTAACATGCTTATAAAGTGTGTAGAAATAACAATAACTTTGTGGGGTTTGATCTACTGCATCATTGGTGATCTTGTTATGTACTCTTCTAAACTACTGTGTGGCTGAAAATTAGGCAATAATATCAATTTTGTCAGCACAAAAATAGTTTTTTACATCCATGTCCATCATATTATTCATTCCATGTTGACAAAGTCGAAAGGCAACTATGCAGTTGTCTGGCATGTGTGCGTATATGTATGTGTGTGATGCTTTGTTTGTAAACATGATAAGTTGAACATGCCTGTAAAGATCAAGTGCATACTTTGAATGAATGTACCCCATAATGAGTACATGATCCCTATTGTTTTAGGTCAGAGGTTAACAGAGGTCAAACACTGAAAACCTTGTGCACACTCTTAGTCAACCATGCCTGGTCAGATCAAGTTCAAACTTGGTGTGTATATTCCTCATAAGGAGTATGTGGTCCCGAGTCATTTTTGATTGGTGATATATTTGGTTAGGAAATAATTTATTGGAATAATGAAATTGGATAATATGATACTGTGTAAAGTGTCTCACAATGGAAATGGAACCAGAATGAAAAAAATGTTTAGATGTTAGCTTGAAATATTTCCTAACATCTCTGCTTGCTTGAATGTGTATCTCTGAACTTACCATGCATTACTAATTTCTATATTCTTCTCAGTGGATAGCACACCACCCACATGTGTGGGCTTCCCAGAACTGATAGAGCTTGGTACCCCAGGAACAACAGTAACCTGGGCTGAACCTACCTGTAATGATTTATCAGGAACAACTTGTTTGAATGTATATCTCTGAACTTACCATTACTAATTTCAATATTTTTTTTCAGTAGATACAATACCACCCACATGTGTAGGCTTACAAAAACTGATAGAGCTCGGTACCCCAGGAACAACAGTGACCTGGGCTAAACTTACCCGAAATGATTTATCAGGAACAGCTTGATTAAATGTGTATCTCTCAACTTACCATGACAATAATTTTTATATTCTTTTCAGTCGATACAATACCACCAACATGTGTAGGCCTATCAGATGATGTCACAGAACTGATAGAGCTTGGTACCCCAGGAACAACAGTAAACTGGGTCGAACCAAGCTGCGATGATTTATCTGGAACAGCTGTTGTTACTCAGAGGTCTCATACTCCATTTTCGTTCTTTACTGTTGGCACAACTATAGTAACATACACCTGTACTGATGCCTCTGGGAATAGTGAATCATGTAGCTTTGCTGTTAATGTAGTAGAAGGTAGGAATCAAATGTATTTGCCTCAAAGAGGATTTTAAGATTATTTAGAAAAGGATATCTAACACTTAAAATTAGTGAGCATGTAGCATATCTGTGTTGTGCCTAACGGAAGTTCATGAGCCAAACTCTGTTGCTGTGAATGTAGTTCACGGTATGAAAAAGTATTTGCCCTGAAAGTGATTTTAGGATTATTCAAAAAAGTATCTAATACGTAAGTTAGTGAGCATGTTGAATAATTTGTGTCAGGTCTGAAGGAAAGTCATGAACCAAACTGGTTTGGTATAACAAATGTAGTTACTTGCATTGTGATTTCAAGGAAGGCACGATTGTTATATTCTACCCAGATATTTAATCGGGCAATGACTCGGTCTAGGGATTTTCTAAAAATGAAAGGCTGAAGTTGTGGATTTCATTTCATAGTGCATACCTGTCACCTAGGCTTATGCTGCATGTGTATCCCCAGTCTGAGTGACGGTTTATTCGACGATAGCGGACATCGTTTTCCAAACCACAATTTTGTCAGTGGTTATTTCCCTACAGTTGTAAAGGATAACCACGCAAGGTCAAACAACTACATGCTAATAGAGCAGTGAGCAAGTGGGTCTGGCCAGTGTTTATAGTTTCAAGGTCATTGTGGTTGTACAAGCAAATAAATTTGAATGCTTCCAGGGAGATTTATGATATCTGACTTAAAAATGCTTGCAGCATGAATTTTAAGAAGTAACTGTAAATTGATAATTTCTGATGTTTCTCCCATTGCAAAGGAGCTCAGTGAGGTTTCATTTTTGCCATGAAGAGAACAGTATAATGTTGTAAATTTGTTGATGGGATCATTCAGTATCACCAGACAATATAAAAAAGTGATGAATAAGACATGAATGTTGCATTGGCAAAGAATTATGTTAATTAGATCTGGGCCCTGGTTAAGTAGCCATGACATTACATAGGGAATGTCGAATCTTAGTCATTTTGAACTCTCTATTACACAACAGTGGTATTGTTTGGATTGGATGGGAAGAAAATGTGGATATGCAAATTCACTGAGCTCCTCTAGTGAAATTTAATTGTTGCTATTCCATCACTTGCTTGTCATTGAAAATTAATAATCCATTATTTTCCACATGGCAATTGTCTTAGATTAACATATTTCAAAATAGCAAGGCACAAATTATTGCTGATTGTTTTGAATTTATTGTTTGTGTCTATTTGACTTCATAACCACACCTATTTGATTCTTGATCCTAGTAGCATATATGCAGCATTTATAGCATAGACATAGAAAGTTTTTCCCCCTTTAAATTTCTGGTAAGAGGCATTGAAAACATATTTTATCCTTTGGTGGAGGCCCCACACCAGTCATTTGGTTAACATACAAAGGTCTTTTGCACTGCACTCTTTGTATGGCGTTTTGTATTCCTTGTCAGAGGCAAAAGGAACCTATGCAGTCATTTTGTGTATGTGTGTGAGTGTGACATGCTTGTAAACATGATAAGTGAATGATGCAAGGTCCGACCCCTGGTATTGTTTTTGGTGGAGGTCAATGGTCATCTGAAGTCAACAGGGATCAAACACTGAAAACATTGTGAGCACCATCATTGGATAAGACAAACTTCAATTTACCTCAAACTGTGTATATGTGTTCTTCACAGTTAGTACCTGATCCCTATTATTTTTTATGGAAGTCAATGGTCATTTGAGGTCAATAGAGGCCAAACCCCTAAAACCTTGAAAAGACCATAACCTGATAGAGCAAACTCCATTTGAGCTCATACTGGGTATATGTATTCATCACATTTGTACATGATCCATATGGCTTTGATGGAGGTCAGAGGTCATCTGAGGGCAATATGGGTCAAACACCAAAATCTTGTAAACGCCATAAGGTACACTTCAATTGGGCTCATACTCGGTAAGTGTGTTCATCACAGTTTGTACATTATTCCATTTTTTGGGGGGGGGGTTGGGTCAAATGTCATCTGAGGTTAACAGAGGTCGAAGACTGAAAATATTGTAAACAGTATGATATGATAAGGCAAACATCAATTGAGCTTATACTTATGTTTATCGAAGTTGGTAGTATTATTTTTGGTGGAGGTCTGAGGTCCACAGAGGTCAAACAGTGAAACTGCCAATTGTGGTCAAGGTATCATGGTTTGAATCTTAAAGGCAAGGAATCACAAAGCTCTTGGCTTTCTTGTTTTTGCAAGTTGGAAGAACAATAGTAACATGAATAAATACATTTTCTATCCTTCAGTGGACACAACGCCTCCATCAGTGATTTGTACAAATAATGTACAAGCTACCTTTGAACTCGGTGGAGCAGGGACAACTGTGGAGTGGACAGAACCTACAGCTAGTGACCTGTCTGGTCCTGCTACTGTGACAGAGAGGTCTCGCGCCCCTCAGAGCTTCTTCCAAGTTGGAAGAACAACGGTAACCTATGTGTTCAGTGATAGCACTGGAAACTCAGCTACCTGTCAGTTCTGTGTGGAAGTAGTCCCTGGTGAGTAAATGTTATTGATAAATCAACTCCACTATGCTACAAAATATTGCTAGACCAGTCAGCTGATTTATCTTTAGGCATATTAGGGTTAGTCCTACAAAGAAAGTAACCTCATCTTGAGCCATGAGAGCTTCTGTTGACTCAATTTCAAATCCAGGAACAGAAGTAAACAAGAGTGTATAGAATAGGCCATAAGGAATTCCCAAAGCTCATTGAATAGCAGCTCTGAATGATATGCTTTCTCTACTTATTCAAGTGTTCACTTTGAGAATGTACTACAGGAAGCTTGCTAATTTTGTTTACTCTCCAATGGTTAGGTTAGGTCTCTTCAATGATGGCATATTCCATTGGTGGATAACCCTTAGCCAAAGCCAATAACCATTTATACAGCTAGGTAGACGCATGAAGAGTATAGAATCCTATGCAAATTCCTGGAGTAGCTCATGAGTTATCGTTGGGAAAATGCATTTTCGAACCCATTCTCCTCCCTAACTCTGTGACCTTTGACTTTACCCCTCCCATACTGTGGGCAATTCTTCCTAGCTGTATCCCTAACCCTTATCATGCTGAATTCTTTACACTATATGTCTGTATGCCACTGAATTCTTTTAAGGGATGTAAATTAAGTGGGATATGCAATGTTCTGGGTTATCCTTTAAAATGATTAATTTATGTTGTGTACAAAAGTTGTAAGGTATTGTATGAACTTCAAAATGGTACCAAAAAAATATGCAAATTAGCTCATTAGCATAAAATGAAGAAATACATAAGAAAAACACAGAGAATGTTGAAAAACATACCTTGTCATTATTAGAGTATGTCTCTCATCTCCACTAACTGTCTCTAAGTATGATAGTCCTTACTGCACTCACTTCTGTATGCGAGGAGAGTAATTCACTCGAAGTGTCCCCAAAAATTTATCCTAAATCACGACCAGCTAGAAATTCGTCGTCTGAGTCCGCCATTCTGAAAATTATTTGGGCGAAAAATGGCCGATTCACACCAAAAAGTTCAATATAAACGTGCTGTCAAAATGTGTTGCAACGACGTTGTGAAGTGTTATCTTCAAGTATGTGGATGTGTTTCGTGAAATTTTGGAGGTACCATAGGTATAACATAAGTCCGAAGTTGGCTTGTCACACAAACAACGGACAATTAGCGTGGGCGACAAATGTCGCCTGCAACATGATAAGGGTTAATACTCTCACCAAATTTAGTGATCATCCAAACAACAGTTCTTGAAATACCCTGGTAATAAAAAAGTTGTGAAATTTGACCTCTCCTGAACTCTGTGACCTTTTTTAGGCACATTTTTATCACATACTTAACACGTATAACAAATATGGTCCCATTCCATCCAGTAGTTTTTTAGTTATCAAGGGTAATTGTCCTACACACACACACACACACACTCAACCAAACACCCTTAACCAAAGCCAATATCCATTATACAGTTAGGTAGACTGAAGTAAGAAGAGTGAGTATAGCATCTTATGTAACAGGATAGCACATTATCCTATCAATGAGTAACTCTTAACCAAAGCCAATATCCATTATACAGGTAGGTAGACTAGAGTAAGAAGAGTATAGCATGTTATGTAACCTGATGGCACATCATCCTATCGATGAATAACCCTTAACCAATGCCAATATCTATTTATACAGCTAGGTAGACTGAGCAAGAAGAGCATCTTATGTAACACGATGGCACAGTATCCTATAAATGGATAACCCTTAGCCAAAGCCAATATTCTTTTAGACTGAAGCAAGAAAAGTATAGCATCTTACATAACACAATGGCACGTTATCCTATCAATGGATAACCCTTAACTAAAGCCAATATCCATTTATACAGCTAGGTAGACTGAGCAAGAAGAGCATCTTATGTAATAGGATGGCACATTATTCTATCAATGAATAACCCTTAACCAAAGCCAATATCCATTTATACAGCTAGGTAGACTGAAGCAAGAAGAGTATAGCATTGTATGTAACACGATGGCAAATTATCCTATCAATGAATAACCCTTAACCAAAGCCAATATCCATTATACAGTTAGGTAGACTGAAGTAAGAAGAGTATAGCATCGTATGTAACACTATGGGACATTATCTTATCAATGAATACCCCTTAAGCAAAGCCAATATCCATTATACAGTTAGGTAGACTGAAGCAAGAAGAGCATAGCATCTCACATAACACGATGGCACATTATCCTATCGATGGATAACCCTTAGCCATTTGAATCAAATATCCATTTATACAGCTAGGTAGACTGAAGCAAGAAGAGTATAACATCGTATGTAGCACGATGGCACATTATCCTATCAATGAATAATCCTTAACCAAAGCCAATATCTATTATACAGTTAAGTAGACTGAAGCAAGAAGAGTATAGCATCTTACGTAATGCGATGGCACATTAACCTATCAGTGAATAACCCTTTACCAAAGCCAATATCCATTTACACAGCTAGGTAGATTGAAGCAAGAAGAGTATACCATCTTACATAACACGATAGCACATTATCCTATCAATGGATAACCCGTAACCAAAGCCAATATCCATTTATACAGCTAGGTAGATTGAAGCAAGAATAGTATACCATCTTACATAACATGATGGCACATTATCCTATCAATGGATAACCCTTTACCAAAGCCAATATCCATTTACACAGCTAGGTAGATTGAAGCAAGAAGAGTACAGCATCTTACGTAATACATTTATTGTTTGTGTTTTTTTCCAGAGGATACAACACCACCAGTGATTTCATGTCCTGCCGATGTCTCCATTGTGGTAGAGATTCGTGCCAGTGGTTCATTGGCTACCTGGGTCGAGCCCACTGCCTCAGATCTATCAGGAGATGTTACAGTATCATGCGATGCTAACGTAGGGGCCTTCTTTGTTACTGGTCTTACTGTTGTAACATGCACTGCCATAGATGTGTCTGGCAACTCTGCACAATGTACATTCAATGTGGAGGTCTTTGAAGGTAGGTATCTGCCATGTTATTCATATATGCACATGTTATTTTTATGGCATTACATTATTGTTTGTAGTTTGTTGTTGAGATATCTTAATTTTAATCGAGCAAATTTATTCAACTCTAGTTAACTGATGAAAAAATTGGTAGTCAGTCAGTCAGTCAGTCAGTTTGATTTTCATTGCTACCCATGATATAAATTGTTCATCAAAATGAGATTTCTGATGCATGGATGTAGAAACAGATATGGATACTCAAAATATGTATGCAGATTATCCTCTGCATTGCCGCAACACACCACCTCTACAATCTGTATCTAGATCTGCTCCAATGAAATCCTGTCTTTGATAGCTGCCCAATAGCGTACAAGACATGCTACTGTGTGTCACTTTGTATAGTAATGAATATAATTGAAAAAAGTAGAACTAAACAGATGAATTGAATGTACATTCATTTCTTTCCATTTGTAGTTGATTCCATGCCCCCTGTGTGTGTAGGTCCTGCAGACATCACAAGATTCATTGAAATCAACAGTGGACCAGTTCGCATAGACTTCCCAAGCCCAACGGCCACTGATAATTCAGGTCAAGCTCCGGTTATCAGCAGTCAGACTCACAGCTCTGGAGATACGTTCGCTGTAGGGATTACGACTGTTGTATTCCAGTTCAGTGACCAAGCTGGTAACATGGCCTCCTGCTTATTCACTGTTGAAATACTTGAAGGTGAGCAGAGAATATGCCAGGCATTCCCTCTCCTATGGTCTCAAGGGACTAACTATGGTTTGTTCTAGCTTTTTCTAAGTTTTGGCAAAGGGAAGAGTGGTTGGTGTCATGCGGATTTTGTTTTTGAATTTAGTAAGTTAGAATATCATTCTCCAATGACCTTTCTACTGTCACATATTGACATATTCATGAGAAAATATCTCCCTCGGAGCCTGTGTTTACACCTCTCAGGTTCACTGTCTAGCTCATAAACTTTGCCAAGGCTGATTGGGCCGCTAGCAGCACTAATCTTCAGTGGCGGATTACCCAATAGGCTTTGGGGCCCTGGACGATTGACAAGGTGTAGGATAGGCCCCAAAAGATATAACATAACATAACATACCAGGTTATGTTGCGACGCCAACTGCCACTTCTGTGGAGAAGGCCGAAAGGCCTATGACTTACGCTACACACTGATTGGCTATCCAATTTACATTTTTTGTCATTTTTTTATTTTTCCACTTTTGGAGACCAGTTTGCACGGGAAAACCGTGAATTTCTCCTGGATGAACACCCACACTACTATGGCCCGGATGCAAAATCGATCCCGGAATGGGTGAAACACGTCCTCCCCATTGCATGACATCAACGTGAATAGTGCCACTACCTCTATCCACTCGGCCACAGCTCTGGTTGGATATTAGTGACCGGGGTCCATTCGGTGGTTAATCGGCCACTGCTTATCCTATTAGGCCACATGATCAGTCTCTCAATAATAGTGTATTGCTCTGTGAACACATACACCAGTGGCTATTCTATCATCAGGGGCACATGACATAAATTCTCCTGAATTCACTAAGGATACCAAAAAGATGAAAAAAGACCACTCTCATTACAACACAACAGAGAGGAGCACAACATGTTCCAAGCCACTCCACTCATCAATTGTGTGACATAATCAGAGCTGCCAAAAATCATTACAAATATAGAAATATGAATTTTTCTTTGAAAATATGAATTTTGAAAAGACCGAATATAGGCCTAATAATTGTTGTTCTATTCTCAACACAATAAACAGCTGACAATAGACTACTGCTAATGTGACATTCATTGGCCTCA
>JAODUJ010048688.1:0-12158 GCA_027564615.1 Psolus chitonoides | reverse complement strand
TATCCTCACCTGTGGGATCCTCACGAGTCCCACGGCCCGTCTCTAAGTTATATTGCGTGCTATTAAATTGTTCATCATATTAAACACATAGAACTTCATTCCGCATGAGTTGCTGAGACAAATCAAGCTATAACTAGTTCATTCTGTTACAATTTTTTAAAGCGAAGTTTGGGTTCGGTTGAATTTCCAGATGTCGCCAAGTCCTGACAAGCGTGTTACAACCGCTAATGTAGAAAACAACAGATAATGTAGTATTTCACCCGATACGCATAGCCGATACATAACTACTGGAGAAAGTGAATAACAGTGAGTATTTCTACATTAGCTGGCGCTATTGATGTTACAACTATTAGCTACATTATCTGGGAGGCACTTTTCGTGACTACATTAGCTGTTGACCTTGTTATATTAGCTGGGGGTCGATTTTCGTGACTTCATTAGCTTGTGGTTGTTCTACATTAGCTGGGACTGTTTTTACTACATAAGCTGTTAGTTTACTACATTAGCGGGCATTTCACTATAAGCGGTGGATTGTGCTACATTATCGGTTGTTGCTACATTATTCGTTGTTTTCTACATTCGCGGTTGTAACAAAGCGTGTTTTAGACCAAAATGTTCTTAGAAGAACTGATTATAATTATCGAACGAAAGTGTTTGATGGGTACTTTGGAAATATACAACTGTAAGTCACTTCATCGTTATGTATACTTGACGAGAATGCGCTGAATACGTGTCGCCATAATCTCTGTCAGATAAGTTATGGATACGTTTCCTGCATTTCCCTTCACTGTCAATTATTGAAAGGTAAACCTTTGGGAAAACCATATCAGCTATAAGTACGTACACTTAGTCAGATAGTACGTGGGAAATGTTTGTGGGAATCCCGCCTCCTCATCTCTCTCTGTAGTAGTCTACCAGTTCCCTGAGTTTGCATTGTATGCGTGTCTTGGAAAGATACTGAGGTGGTTTCCCGTTGCCTTCCTCTGGGTTATTTTTGTCGAGGTTCGCCTTCTCGAGTGTAACGAGGCCGGCATGAAGCAATCCTGCTCCCGGGACCAATATGTAACGTCCCCAGACGACAATTTAATAGAAGGGTTTGCCAGATAAGTTGCGTCAAATATATTATGTAAGATATGTCACATAATTTCTAGACTCTGGAGGGCTCGGATCTACAATGCTCTCCACGTTTAAGATAGTTGGGCACTTTTGTGTACGTTGGAACTTCGCTGCATGAGATGTCGTCTTGCTTTTTGTCATAGAAATACGACTTTCGGCTTTTAAAACTATTGGTAACGTATCTTAACATGAGTTTGTATATCACGTACTTCATACTACTTTTATGATTCGAGTTTTCACAAAGTTCAAGTTGCGTAAAATATCAACCATTGTTTAACCCCTTACCTATACCGGAAGTATTTCAAAAGTTTTTTTTTTAATCACTAGATAATCTGGAAACAATTGAAAAAATTGCTGTAATGGAATTCGGAGAGCCAAACCGTTGTAGAACATATTTCGTACAACAACAAAAAATAAAAAAATCATCAGGAAGTGGAATTTTAGGTCAACTTCTGAAGATTTTAGGCCCAAATTTGCAATTTTGGTTTTCACTTTCTGCTCAAATCTCGATATTTGATGTAGAACACATCCCTAACATATAAGTGTTCAGGCCCCACTAGTAAATTACGCCAAAATAGCCCTACACCAAGTATGTCTGAAAATAGGAAATATGAACCAATTTTGGCCGACTGGTACAATATATATAATCCTGCCGTATAGCTCAACAAGCAAATCCCATTGAGTTAGTGTGTTGAAGCGGACTGAAAATCTCGACACCACCTAATAGCAGAATTAGTGTACAAAACAATGGAATTTAAGCTGGCAAACACATGTATTTGATGGAGCTTTTAATAGCTACAAAATGATATATTTATGTACGGTGGAATATAAGTTCCATGAGCTGGGATTGTTCAAAGGTAGGCAGGAAAATGGGGTAAAAAGAGTCGATTTCAGGTAAAATTTTGACCGAAATTTTCAAATCATTAAGGCTCATAGAAGGCTTCTTGGGCTCAGAATCTCTCCTATAATATGCATAACAACAGTAAAAAGTCAGGGAGTATAAAAAATAAAAAATGGAGCAGCTACATATTTTTGGGCCGATGACCTTTTTTTACTGCAAATTTCAAGGTTACGCCAAGGTCATCCAATTCCATTTTTTCAAATATTCCTCCATAGTAACCTCCTTTCTAAAATTTAAATATGAAAGCTCTTTCTGTTTTCTATCTAATAAGACAATTCGCAGGTCTGTAGGGGGTTGCTATCTCTTCCAGTGAGGTTTCGATAAACCTGATTTTGAAAACGCAAAATTAGCGTTGTTGGTAGGTAAAGGGCAATGTAATAGATTCATTAAAGTGTTTAAATAGATACCTTCTGATGGTTAATGCTTCGAATTATTGTTCGATTTTATATACCTTAGCTCAATTGGGCACATATTCTTTGAATTGCCCATTGAAAATGACCTGTCCCGTCAGTGAATATCAGCGTTGATTGCTATATGTTCGCTGTTATTAGTTGGCATAGGTTTAATAAACTATGCATAACACACGGTTTCTAGTTTATTTTGACAATGAATCTTAACACCAAGCTGTCTTCTTTCTATACAACTCTTCAAATTTCCCCGATGTCTGCCATCATACAACATTTCTCACGCGTTGTTTGATAACAGCCAAGGGAGAGCTAAAAATACGCAGATCCCGGGTTGAAATCTAGAACCATCAGTGTTATATGCATGAAACATTAACTTCGTCGGGTAGCCACTTTATTTGAAGGGCGCGTGTTTATGACCCTTGGGCAACACAGGAAAGGCGTTGCGGTATGGTCACCATATTTTTCGAACGAAAAACGAGGACAGCTCCAGGGAGGGGTCCCAGTTGATAACAAAATGATGCCAATAGACCAGTGGTTATCAAAGTGGTCCCTACTGCCCTACCGACCCCAAGTGGGCACTCTAGAGTCCACGGGCTGTAGGTGCTGCTCACAGTAATTTTTTTTTTGGGGGGGGGACTGGCGGGCTACGGGGTAGCCAGATATCTCCGAAGCTCGACGCAGAAACAAGTTCGCTTGAATTACTAGTAATACAGTGCGTGCAGTAGTCTCTTCCCCGACAGGTGTCACGTGTCAGCCGCCCGACAAGTTTTAATTCTCTCATCAGACCTAATGGCTAAATATGTTTGCGCCCTTCATGCATAGTGGCTGTTTTCTGCTTCTCTCATCGACACTGGAGTAAAATTTTGCTGCTGTTCTCTTGAATTCGGACTATTCCTATTGCCCGCTGGGTGGTCCGTCCACGAACGTTAGGATGAGGGGGCTTTGGGCTGGTTTAAGAGGGCAGAGGGGGGGGGCGGTAGTCCAAACAAGTTTGAGAACCACATGCAATGGACCTTATTGCTGATAGCGATAGGCAATGCATTCTGAGACAGAAAATTCTCGCTAACCACATTTGTATGCATGACATACATGAGGAAATGATTCCCTTGGAACCCATGTTTACACTTGATAAACTCTGCCAAGGCTGAATGAGCCACTAGCAGCACTAATCCAGTTAGGCCACATGACCAGTTTCTCAATAATACTGGCAAATGTATGACATTGTTTCAAGTAGCCTCACAGGAACCTGGCCCATAAAACATGAAAACGTCGGGTTCTGAAGCCGGAAATATGTTCACATCTGGTCTTTTTAGGCCTACGTTTTAATAACCGCTACAACATGGAATCATATACCATGATCCATTATACAGTCGAGTGGTTATCACTCCAGACTCGAGATCTTGCTAGCGAGAGTTCGCGCCTTATCAGGTGACTACTACGTTATGTTTTTAGGCAAGATACTTTATCCCAAGTAGTGGGTCGTGTTAGTCGAGTGGGTAGCACTCCAGACACGGGATCCGGAGATCAAGAGTTTGAGCAAGTGGTTAGCTCTCCATATCGAGCGTTTCAGTCAGATGACTATCGGGTGACTTCCACGTTATGTTTTATCCACGTTAGTTGATCCCGATTGCCTCTCTCTTCAACCAGGTATGTACATGGGTACCGATATACTGCATATGTTGGGTAGGTAACAGACTCGTTGTATGGAAGGAATGGCATCCCACCTCCAAAACAGATTGCAACCTGACCAAACGCCAAGAAAAGAGAGATATGCATTCCGTCTATTATCCAAAATTCACCTATGTACCCATATACCATTATATCCAACACTCCTCTCCCTGCTCTGTGACCACCTACGCCAGTGGCTATTCATCTCCTGGTCATGTTTATTGTTGATAAGACTAGAGAGGTCTAGTCAACAGAAACACATTCGCTATAAGGTGTCGTATTTATGATAGCCTCGCAAAAAGATTGGGGAAAATTGAAGATCGTTATAGTACAGAACCAATGCTAAAAGGTCCCGTGACCAAATCATGGGAATGAAGGTTTGAAGTGTTTTTGGCATAACTGGGGCTTTCTGAACAATTTGGCTTAGTCCGCCCTCTTCAAATTCCCCGGCATTTGTTATATGGAACAAACATAGGTTAGGCATCCTTATGAAAAGATATCAAATTATTCATCAGGTCATAGGTTATATTCTTGGAGGAGACTCCTTTCTCCTCCTTATATCCGGTCTCCGGCGGGACGTGAAGCAGACGAGTATGGAACTCCCCCAGGACGGGACGTCGTTCTATCGCTGGATAACTCCTATTCGAAGCTAGTACCCATTTCCACTGGAGCGGATGGAGGTAAGTGTCTTGCTCAAGAATACACCGTGGTGCCACAGGCGGGACTAGAACACACAACCTGTAGGTCGAGAGTCGCAGGCCATTCCGCTAAGCTACTCTGCATCCCCCTGGTCACAGGGAGTCTAAAATGTATAGTTTATCCTCTCTTCAAACCTTACCTAGATGCCGCTCTGATCGGAAGCATGACAAAGTCGACAAACTTTTGGCTGGGGTCAAACTACCAGTACAGTCAAGATTGACCAAATTTTATGATTTTGGTGTCCAAATATATATGTTTTTCAGCACGACAAATTCAACGTGGTTGGGGCTGACGTCAGAAATGTTTGGCTTTTTTGAACGCCTAGAAGCCAGGATTTGGCACTCTCTGGTATTGGAAGTAACTTGTCTCAAGTCTTGGATTTAAAGGGGGACAAGACTCAAGACGGAAGAAGCTGCTAGTGCCGGTAAATTTAACTCTGGATGACGCCAGATAGGGTAACACTTATTACGATAGACGCATTCAATGTGAAGTGCGACACTATTCTATTGTGATATTTCCTGAACACTGCTACAGTCGATATTACTCAAACATCATCCTTGATAACAGTGTTGCAAATTGCAGCTTCTTTTTACTTGAGTCTTGTCGGGCTTTGAGGCGATATTCGCCACATGGGTAACTTATTTAGATCTTTTTTTTAGTTTTCCTCTAAAAAAAATGGGACCGGAGAAAAAAGGAAAATCTGGAGGATTTCATGGAAAATCGGGAGACCGGGATTGAGTTGAAAAATCGGGGCAACTGGGAGTGAGTTGAAAAATCAGGAGACCCCCAGCTGAATTGAGAGAGTTGGAATCTGGAATCTATGCCTATTAGTGATGGTTACGTACGTACGTATGTTCGCGTTAATAGTACACCAGTTGGCTACAGTACGATGCCCCAGTAGTGCTGCAATATTGTAGACTGAATGTTCGTGATGATACTGCCAGGTCTGTTAGATAACAATCTTCAGCTTTTCGGCTAATTGTGGTAGATAGTCTGCTATATTTGGCATTGGGAAGTTGGAAATGTATGGCTCCAACATTACGTAAAATCCGAGCATTATCAACAATTTCAAAAATCCGCCCGGACACCTACACGAGTTACTATTGAAAAGAGGACAGGTCCGGGAAAATCCGGACGTCTGGTAACCCTACGTTGCGGATTTTTGTATCTCGCCTAATTATCGGAAAGTTCCTCTCGCACCATTTTGAGTAGGCCTACACGAGTTGTCTGCACGTGTGCCGTGTTTCGCTTCATGGAGATAAAGACAGTCTGTGTTTAATCACCCATCACCGTCAGGTCTGAATACATTACATTACTTATAGAACAATGTCAACTGTTCTAGTAGTCAGTAGACTAAGATTAGTTACAGCGGACAACCATTTATAAACGTTGCCTGGTTGCAGGTCCCCGGCGCCTCATCCTCGAAAGTCATGAATCTGTCAGGGAACAAAAAATGTTGACATATACGGTATACATCATTTACCCGTCGTACAGGGTCATAACTCCAATATGCGAAAAATAAATAACCCCTTGACTATAGTATATGGGATATGACGATCGACATACTTCACTACTGTAACATGATAACTCTAATTGATAAAAGATAACACTAAAAGTAAACCGTTGTTATAATATTGGGGCTTAATTTACACTGTGATTTCCTAAATTGACATACACACCCTAAACAAAAATAGATGGGTATTGACCAATGTTACAGGATGAGAACGCATTTTGCCTCAACATAGGCACATACTGCCTGTTGGGGAACAGGGGGTATGCGCGGATGGCCAAATGGGTGGGGGAGGGGGGTTTGCTCGTGGATTGTAGCCTCAATCCGCTTGCGAATTTACCTAGTAGGTATATTTGTAACGATTTGCAACATATTTCAAAGCTAAATTAGGCAAATGACACAGGTGTCATGTAGGGGGCAATTTCCTAACATCCCGATGACAACAAATTCCCACAGAGTTCTAATATCTAATATCTAATATCGGTGTGGATATTATATTTTTGACAACATATAAACGTACCGTACTGAATCAGGAGATTTATTTTGTACGGGCGATGAAAGAAGTTCAATATGCGATGAACTATGTGGAATGACAGACAATCAGTACGTGATAACGCTGCTGACAGTATCTAATAGCTGACGGAAAGTCGTGTGCATCATTCCATTCAGCCATTATACGACTTCTGGACTGTGATTGATTACAACTAGGATCACATTTCTCTGGGCTGGTTTGGGGAGTTGAGAAAGTATCTTGTTCGGTCTGCATGGATGAGGTCAAGGTTGATTTAAAGTCCTAATCTGAACTGGGGATTCGAATCGGAGTTTCAAAATTATTCATGGTTTTATGGTTGATCTTTTAATAGTTTCTTTGGATTTTCTAACATTACAACAAATCGTAGACATCGTCTTATGCTTCTTGAAATTTTCTAACGTTACAACAAATCGTGGACATCGTCTTTAAGCTTCTGAGCAAAAGTTGCAAACTGATGGCCGAAAATATTATTTTTCACAGAGAGTGGTATAAATAAATGAAATAGCCTTCCAGAAACTGTTGTAACGTCGAAAAGTGTGAATGTTTTTTAAGAATTCCCTTGACAAGTATTTCCATCACTGTATTAGGGTGCTTTAGTATTTTCTTTTTGGGTTGTCTTATGTCTTATCCTCATTAGGTTGTTGCAGATGCAGGGTCTTCAACTGAGGACTATTGTCCTTCCTGAGTCTTCTTCTACTAAACTAAACTAAACTAAACTGGAAAATAAATTTCCAAAAATAATCGATTGTGTGGCCAAGTGGTTAGAGCATCAGCCGTGCCAATGGGAGGTCCGGAATTCGAATCCAGACCGGATCATATCAAAGAAGAATGGTACCTTCTGTAATCTTGTGTACTTGGTGCTCAGCATTGAGCAATGGAGCAGAGACAAAAAGTAGTTTGGGACGCCTGTTTATATTATCTATTAACTGGTATACTCCAACCTAGAAGTGTTGCACAATATCATGCAAATTGTTCCACGGAGCAGTAGGCCTACTTTGGGCCGGGCACGTCTTTAACCTGAAATATATCAGACAAGGAGTTGTATTTGTAGATAAATTATGTATTTAGATCGAGAAATATCAACTCAATGTCAGCTTTACTCGCTATGAGTTCCCTCGGCTGTTATTAGTTGGCATGGGTTCCATAAAATATGCATAAAACACAGTTTCTAGTTCATTTGACAAAGAATCTTCTTTCTATACAATTCGTCAAATTTTCCCGAAGTCTGCTATCATAAAACATTTCTCACGTTGTTTGATAACAACCAAGGGAGAGCTAAAAATACACAGGTCCCTGGATAAAGTCTAGAATCGTGTTATATGCATAAAATATTCATGTTGGCAGGTACGTAGGCGTATATATACTTTGTTTGAAGGGCACGTGTCTACAACCTTTCGGCAACACATGAACGGCGTTGCAGACTTCCAAGTCGCGCATGTAGCTCGCCTAATGATCGCTTCCTCTCGCAACATTTGATTACACGTGTTGCCTGCGTGCAGCGTCTCGCTTTATGGGAACAAGACAGTTTGTGTTTAATCACCCATCACCGTCAGGTCTGAATACACTGCATTAATAATAGAACGATGTAAACGGTTTCCCCTTCGGCGTGTAACGAGCCGAATAAAATTAGTTACAAGCTTACAGCGATTCAAAAACGGGTTTCATTTAGTCGGTCTCCGGCGCCTCACCCGCTGCAAGAAAAGTAATGAATCTGTCAGAGACCAAAAAATGTCGACATAGGGTATACATCATTCAATAAACGTTATATAATCGATCCCACTCCCTCGCAAACGTCTCATAATAAACAGTTGCTAAGGTTGGATAGGCCACACACCGTCCGACAGGGTCATAATTATAGGCCTCTTTCTCTTTGCGAAAACGAATAAATAACCCCTAGGCTATATGGGATATGAAGATCCACATATAGTTTACTACTGTAACATGATAACTCATATAAAGACAACACCAAAAAGTAAACCGTTGTTATAATGCTGGAGTTTGATTTAGACTGTGCCTTACAAAAATGACATTCAGGCCCTAAACATAGGGGGTGGAAAATTTACCTACGATCATCATCGACAAAAAATGGATGGATATTGGCCAATGTTGCATTTTGGGAACGCATTCTGCCAAGGGTGTAGTAGCCAGCCCTCTCGATGTAGGTTGGCAAAGCTAGTAATATTTCCCCATCTCCTCACATCCCTTTCCACTGTCAACTTTCCCACTATTTTTTCCCTTTTATGTGGTTCCTTTCCTGTTTACCTTTATTTCTTTCTGTTTTCTGTTACTTATACATTATTTTCTTCCTTTTTTTCTCAATTTCCCTCTTCTATCTCTTTTGACATTTCACCTCTCCTTCTTTCACATTCCATTGCAAAATTCCCCCACCCCATTTTTTCCTGGGTGGACAAATCGCAAAACCCAGCCGACCCAAGCTGCACAACCGCCTTTTGCCTCAACATAGAACAGGCCGGGGAAGGGAGGGGGGGTGCGGAAGTCCAAACAGGCAACGTTTAATGCCTAATATTTCAGGTAGTTTGTCCAATCGTTTTCGTTCAGGATTGTAGCCTCAGTCAGTTAGCGAATTTACGTATCTGCCCAGATAGCCCACACATGTATTTCCCTGTCAATAAATCAAAATATGCACTCACACATTTCTTTTCTTATGACATGTATGAGCAAGATATACACTTTGCATAGGGCATGGGTTACCAGAGCCACTATACCTATCTGTTGGGTATAGTATCTATGTTTATGACAAATCATCGTTTGGTCCTATAGAGCCAATACACCTAAATACTATTAATAGCTTGGCCTATATATTAGATGAAATCCATTGTTTATTTTATAAGGCTGGTTTATTGGAACATCATCTTATTTTCTTCTCCAACGTGACAACGTCACATAACAGCTAAAGGACATGTGTTTGTAATTGGATTCCAATTTTCTCAAAATATTAGCGCATTTAGCTGTACAGTTACTGAGCCTTGGTCGTTTTCACAATATCTATATGACTCCAGATAACTAGTTTACGTAGGTTTTGAAATTCCGCTTTCGATCTCAGATTAAAAATCCAAATACACCACTCGATGTATATTGGAGGACATGATCATTTACAATTACTTGCGGTGTCGTTTGATCAAATGCAATCAAATGAGTTCTTTATTTGCATGCATTGGGTAATCATTTAGGTTTTCAGTTAATATTGCATAAGATAACTATTCATGTTATTTTTGAAAATCGCCTCATTTAGAGTGATATGATGCGAAATGGATCGGACATCATCGTCTCCAGTCTTGCCTCTGTTGCCTCTGAACAAAATTGCTGCTATGTGAAAAAAAGTTTGGGCAAAGAAATTATGTTCAATGATAATCGGATTATGGTAGTAGTAATATTCTCCACAGAATGACTGAACGAACGTCTAGAGTAAAATCTGGATTAATGTTTATGTCTACCGATCTGTCTAATGTTGGTATTAGTACATGACCCATCAAAAACATGTTTTACTTTTATAAGTTAAATTGATGCATTTTCTTTGCGTACAGATGTAATAACGCAAAAAAGGCAATCCATATAGATGAATAGACAACACAGACAACACAGTAGGACACGAATGTAGAGACAAATATTAAAAGCAATTTTTTAGTTTATGTTTGAGCCTATATCTAGACACGACAATGTCTTTCCAGTCGCGTTGTTACAGGCAGAACTTCATATCGAGAAAACAGAAAATTCGTTTGCTTGTCGCCGTGAGCAACTTTTTCATAAAATAAATGTAACTACAGCTGTTGGATCGAGTAAAAGCCTTGGGCTGCTTATACTCATCGACGCAAGTTCCTAAGCACGCTTTTAGTCATAATGTGAATTTTAGCCTCAGAGAAAATTAGTTCTGAAACACATTATTTTCAATAAACGAAATAATTCGTGACTTCGTATTCTCTCAGGATACTTGGATATCGGGTTTAACTTTTAATAAAATAGTGTATGTTTATTGCGGGGGATTCTCTGAGAATTTTTTTTTTATTTGATAAAAAGAAGTCTTTGTCCTTTCTGAGAAAAAGGCGCTTAAAAACCCGACCTTTTTACGACTTACAAAAACGACGCAAATAGATTCAGACGTCTTTATAATAAGAATAATAAGTTGTAACTGTAATTATGTTCAGTTTAAAATTTTACCAGACGTTTTATGAGAATGATAAATTGTACATAAAACAATTATGTAAGTAATACTTCCTGACAGGCCTGGTTCCCGGTCATAAATTGACTTGATTTGGTTTATTTTGGTTTACAATGTGGAAGAAGTCTTCTGAAAATCCTGATTTGTTTAACAATGTAGAAGACTCCCTGGCGAGGGAAAAGAAAAGTAGAGCATTTACATATATTGATAAAATGAAAATGATGTTTTTAGGCAAATCTTTTCTGAATGTTCTTCTTGATAGTCAACTTTATTTGTAATAACATCGGTAATAGAATGCCAAGTATAGGCTATAAGTGATTCGGATTAACATTATATATCCAGCGCCATTTACCAGACACGAATATAGTATTACGTAGGATTCTAAAAGGAGTAAATAAAAAGCTTACAAACAGCCTACAGTCGTCTGGAGTGTCCTTCTTGCCCAAGTGCCTCATGAAATCCCATTCCATGTCAATCATCGAGGAAGAAATTATTTCACTTTCGATGTTCGCCTCAAAACATGTAGATGTTTTCCCTTTTTAATTTCGTTCGCCAGACAAATGGTAGAAAGTAATCACCTTCTGGCTATATATGATATGTAAGATTGTTTTGTTCACGAAAAGTCATAATATGTCATTGAAACCTGAAGAAAGTATGCGCGCATTGATTTTGTTGGTTGCGATAACAACGATAATTGCCTGAGGTCAGTCAGCAGCGAATTTATGATGATACAAAGTTTGGGGCTCTTCATCTGTCTTGAAAAAAAAAATGAACGAGAAGCGATTTCTGCCCTTGGTCTGTTGAATAATTGCTATTGTTACTAGTGACCCTTTTTCAGTGACCTCACGAGTTTGTACGGTTGAATGCTTTATATATGCAAAACTATGTGGAAATTCTTAATAAAAAAATCTGAAAGACAACATTTTCGAAATTACGAAAACGGGGTTCGCCATTACCAATTTGTTTTATTCACGAAAAGTCATAATCTGTCACTGCAACTGGCAGACAATATGCGTGCATTGATTTCGTTCGCTATACGATAGCCCAACAACGACTCATTATTTCTCGAGGTCAGTCAGCAGCGAATTTATTATGATATAAAGTCAGAAAGTTGAGGGTCTCCATCTATCTCGAAAAAAATATTGAAC
>JAODUJ010048577.1:0-12158 GCA_027564615.1 Psolus chitonoides | reverse complement strand
CCCCTACGCCTATGTCGGTGGACCACGAAAATGGGCACAGTGGTACTCGGTGGACCACGAAAATGGGAAATGGTACGTCAGTAGAAAAAGGTTGGGAACCCCTGGGCTAAAGGTTTAGGCTAGGAATTGCGTGTTGCTATGTATAGGACGCGTGCGCAAAGTTTCGTCAGTGGACGATACTGAACACAAGTTATACGACAATTATTTGTTACCCTTCATTCTTCTATAGGGAATTCTGTGATACTGGAAGATGATTTTATCCACCATGGTGCACTTCGCAGTCCCACTAGTCATCGTGGTGGCATTCCTACCACACGAGGCGATAGCACAGTCCGATAGTAAATGTGAGAAACTTAGATTCGAAACTTGTCAGAAGGAATCTCTGAAATCCAACCGAGAGTTCGTGGCCAGATACACAAGGGTGAGCGTGGAATCATTTAGCGTTGAATTGTACCAGCCTGCAATCATAAAGCCCACGAGAGCTCAGACGAAGATATTAAAGCAACGATACAGGTATGGATAGTGTAGGCCTTGTCAGAGTGTATGTCAATATCTTCAGATCACGTAGAAATGTAGGCCTATGTGGTCTCAATCATACAACCCACGAGGGAAGAGACGAAGGTACTAAAGCAACGATACAGGTATTTATAGTGTATGTCAGCATCGGTTCACGGGGAATTGTATCAACCTCCATTCATACAACATACGAGATCGCGGACGAAGATATTACATACAGGTATGAATAGTGTATTTCAGAATGTAGGCCTATCTCACTAGCCTCCGTTGACATGAAATTGTATCAGCCTCCATCGATAGGCTACAACATACGAGAGTGCAGACGAAGATACTAATGCAACGATCAGAGGCGTAACTCATATGCGCTCTGGGGGGGGGGGGAATTCCCGGATACCCGGGCTGAGGGTCACTCAGGCCTGGATATCGTTTCGACAGGAAAGTGGAAACCTTTACCCACCTGGAATACCCTGAAAATGTTGGCGCGTTTCGCGCGCTGAATAGTTCCTCGCTTTTCGTCTTTCGTGATTTTGTTTCATATAGCTGTATCATTTGCTCTATTGTCCTTATAGATGTACGCAATGTATTGCAATGTAATTGAAACAGGTCGAAACTGTCAGGTCACTGACTTGTCAACTAATTTTTGTCAAGGATCACTTACACGTTACTGTATACCTTCAAATTTTCGGCGCACTTCGCCCGCTGCACAACCTAACTTTTTCCCTCTCCAATGATGTTGTTTCATGTACGGTAACATTGTATTGTTGAGCTGATATAATGGTAATGTTATCTAAAAGATGGGTGTCAGATGTTTGGACCTCGGCCCAATTTCAGTGCTTGCATGCCATGGGCGCTACTTCCGTAGATACGCCTCCGATACTGACACTATGTGATCATAGATGAACACCGGAATTAGCCTTTTTCTCCACTAGTGTTCAGAGAGTAACGGGAAAGGCATGAACATAAATTTCACTTTTCGTGGACCCCCCTCTCCCTTTTTAAAAAAATCCGGGATCCGGCCCTAGAATTCATGATAATTTCCTAAAATGGTGTAGCCAAATTACGTTTGACGCCTGTTTTTAACCAGAAAAAGGATCATGTCTGTCTGACGCAACTTGTATCTGCATGCAACTTCTTATAGCAGTTCAGAGTGGGGCTTTACTGGAAGCGTGGGATCCTCATGAGTCCCACGGCCAGAGGCGTTAGAGGTACCGTGCCTTGCCTAAGAACACAACGTACTCAGTGACTCAATCTGACTCGATCAATAGAAGTCCTTTGCTGGATACCTTAATAATGAATATAATAATTATAACATAAACTATTGTTCGTTTCATTGTTCCAAAATATATTTCACTTTTGCCGATGAGTCATAATACATCTTGGCTTTCTAGATTTTTTTCTTAAAATACAGAAAATGTAGTACACAAACATACTTGAAAAAGATGAAAATGATAGCACCATTTTCCATCTCAGCCTACTACCGGGAGGACACCCCCTCCACTCGAAATTAAAATTGCGCCCCCTCCCCTATTGGAAAATCCTGGATACGCCTCTGCAGGGGCATCCCAATCCACGTTCGCCCCCGGGCACCCTGAACCAAACTTACGCCACTATCAACGATACAGATATGGATAGTGTATTTCAGAATGTCACTAGCCTCCGTTCACATGAAATTATCCAATGATACAACCAACCAAAGCGCATACAAAGATACTAATGCAACGACAGGTATTTTTAGTGTATGTCAGCATCGATTCACGGAGAGTTGTATCAGCCTCCATTCATACAACATACGAGAGCGCAGACAAAGATACTAATGCAACGATACAGGTATGGATAGTGTAAATCAGAGTTCACGTGTATCTCAATAGCCTCGGTTCACGTGGAATTGTATGAGTCTCCAATCATACAACTCACGAGGGAGCAGACGAAGATACATACTAATGCATCGACACCGGTTATGAACAGCTGGAGCGCACTTGTTAACAAGGAGTTTTTTGATTGGCCAATATAGGTTAGGGTTTATTGTTAAAAGATTATCAACAATCGATTTATTATAATCAGATAGCCATTTTTTTTGTATTGAACAGTGCGCTGTAGGCTAGGACAGCCGGTGCAAGCAGTACAGTATAGGGTTGGCTATTTACTCTAATGTTGTGGCTATTTACCCGATCGTCGTCTACATACACTGCACACACTAACATACATCGCATACACTTATGTACATATGTCACGCATGTCAACACATATTAGTATCACAGGTTAGGGTACGTACGATCGGGTAAATAAGCAGGACAACTGTGCTTATTTACCTGACGATCGGGTAAATAGTCCCCACTTTATTCTAATTGTTGGAAGTTTACGGATTTTTAGGAGTTCTTCCATTTTTGTCAACATTCGTCAGTAGAAAAGCTTTGAGCTTTGTAACTTTGTATGACTTCAGTAAATATTGTGTGATGACATAGCTGTATGGGAATAAGTTTTAAATCCAATAGACTTATACCGCCCTCATTTCACAATCACTTTCGGCATGCAGATTCTATGCAACCGATCTAACTTTAGGCTTCAAAAGGTAACATTTCTGCAATGGTTCTCGACGGTGAGAGGCCCAGAGTCAAGCATGACATTTATTGAGGAGGGCGTGTGAACTTGTGAGATTGAGGTTGGTATCCGTCAAATTAAGATTATAGTTTCGGTCAATTTCCAGACTAAAAAACAAGGCTGTTAAATGAATAAATACTGCTCATCGGCCAAGAAACCTTTGCAGGTAAATGTGTTACACATATGCGGACCTGATGTTTCGATTAAAAAAATCATCTTTCCTAAGAAAGGCTAATAGACGTTCAACTGAAACGTATTTCCCTGGGTCATTCCATGCCAGACCACAGGGGTAAACAAATCACCACATCTAATTTTGATTTTGAAAATATAACTTTTTATTTCAAGATGCAGAACTGGATATAGTCAAATAAATTATTATTTAGGTTAGGGGAAAAACACATCTTAGTTTTCTCAACATGTTATAGGAGACACTTAATACTTATCAGACAATTAAAAACACATTTTGTTCCACAAGGTCATTTTAAAGGTCAAATGAGAGGTCAATAGGTCAATCATTTTAAAATGCATATATTTTCATCGTTGAAACCCTATTTGGAATCTTCACCAAATTACCTTCACAGAGATACCAATTTATCCATATTTGAACATATAGTGTTTTAGTTACAGTAGTTTGAAATACAGTGACCACGCCCGTTTTCACGATTTTGGGTCTTAAATGTGATGTAACCGATGCCGTCGTCATCGCAGTGGCTGAGCTGACCGGGGATGATCTCCTGTCAATCAATTGGGCGTGAATTAGCCTTCCCTTGGAATAGATAATCCACTGAGGGATTATCTTCTGTTCATCAACTCCCACAATAGTGATACCAATTGTACCACTTTTTGTGTGTACCCATAAAGTATCAGTTTTCCACTCCTAAAGTTGTCACATCCGCGATCAACTTGCACTGATGACGAGCTATGTAGTATTGCTCGACAGCTTTGCACCAACATTATTCACGACTCCCTACCTAAAATTGATATATATAAAGATGGATCTCAAGCTCAACACTAAGAAAACAAAAGTATATCCTCTATATGATAATCGATCCTAACCGGCAGAATGGTGAACCTGCGTTTGTGGTCAATGGTAATGATTTTCATGCAGGTGGATCATTTTGATTACTTGGGGACTACTGTAAACACAAGTTGGGACCAACATATATATATATATATATTATATATCCAAAGGTAGGATTCAGGTAGAACATCGAAGATCGCGGCGGCCTTAGTAGGCTAACCGAGAATATATATATATATATATATATCGAGTTCGAAACTATACGGTAGAGTGCTCAATGCCGAGGCAGAGCGTAATAGTAGAACAAATAATAACAAACTTGAATCACTTCATTTGAACTTTATTCCATTCCATTTTATTCCATTTCACAATTCCACTACGAACTTGTTCCATATAGAAAGCATATCCTTCCACACTCTTCAGGCGGATGTTGTGAATGAAGTCAATGATTACAATATCAGTGGAACTTGTAGAGTATGTAGAGAATATATAGAGAGAGAGAGATTTATATTTGTGTGTGTGTGTGTGTATATATATTACCTTGCCCCGTCAAGTCGAGTACGACTTCTGGCGATGACCATGACCTTCTTACGCTAAGCGTCTCGTTTTCTGGCACTGGTGGAGAGGTCCCCCAGAGAAATCCCAGTCACATAGTTGACCTCACCCAACCAGCGTGCACATGGCCTGCCCCTCCTTCGTGAACCATTGGTCATCCCTGTCATTATCGATTTCTCCAAGATGTCGTCAGCACGCATGATTTGTCCAAAGTATGAGAGTTTGTGTTTGAGCATTTTTGCTTCTGGTGGGAGTGGCGGTTTTATTTATGCTAGTATTGACATGTTCGTTCGTCTCGCCGTGCAGGGAACTCTTAGCAATATACGCCAGCACCACAATTCGAAACTGTCTATTCTTTTTCGCATTGCTTTCGTTACCGTCTAAGATTCGCACCCGTATAAAACTACAGAGAAACTCAAGCGTTTACGATACGGCTCTTCGTTTTTTGTTGTGATATTTTTGTCCATCCAAATCTTGTTAAGCCCCGCCATTGCTGCTATTCCCAATGCCAGTCGTCTGATGATTTCGCCCTCACATCTACCAGAATCTTCTATTTTAGATTCAAGAAAATAAAATCCCTTACAATGTCTATCTTTTTACCATCCAACAAAACCCCACCGAGGTCTACTGAGGACATAATTTTAGTCTCGCTCAAATTCAAGTGTAGTCCAACCTTAGAGCTTTGCTGCTTAACGTTTTGCATCAATTTAGTAGATCTGCCCTGCTCTCGGCTAAAAGTGTCGTATCATCTGCATATCTGATGTTATTGAGTTACCTTCCTTCTATCCTCACCCCTATCTCTAATTTCTCTAGATTGGCTTGTCTCATTATATATTCGCTGTACAAGTTGGACAGATACGGCGAGAGGATGCACCCTTGACGTACGCCTCTTCCTGTCTCAAAGTTTTCGGTATAGCTAAATTCTGTTCTCACTTTTCCTTTTTGTTCTATGTACAATGATCTAATTACTTGTATCATATGAACGGGTATACCCATTTCCCTCATGTTCCACAATGTCGCATGGTCCACACAGTCGAATGCCTTACTGTAGTCTATGAAACACATATAGATCGGTTGTTGAAACTCTCTTGATCTCTCCATTATCCATCTCAGATTTGCAATTTGATCACGGGACCCTCTCCCTTTCCTGAACCCTGCCTGCTCAATAGAAATCTCCCGTTCCCTATGTATTTCTAGTCTTTGCTGGATAACTTTTAGCTTGACCTTGCTAGCATGTGATATTCACGAAATAGTACGATTGTTTGAGCAAATACAAGTCTCTCTTTTTTCGGAATAGGTATGTACACAGATTCCTTCCATCTTTCCGGACGAACTCCATTATTCCAAATTTGTTGACAAACTGCTGTCAATACTTTGATTGCTTCTTCGTCTGCTTCTGGGAAAAGTTCAATAGGTAATTCATCAGAACCAAGAGACTTTCCATTGGACAGTGATGTAATGGCCTTTCTTACTTCTTCCTCATTTACCGATGCTTCTTCTTCGTAGTCCTTTTCGCTGTAGTTTGCTGAGATGTTGACATCACGCCTATATAAATCCTCTGTATATTCACGCGACCTCTCCTTTAGCAGTACTTCTTCACAGAGGTCTCCTCCGGTTTTACTCTTTAAACCTCCAACCCTAGGTTTGAACTCACCAGTGATGCCGCGAATCGTTTTGAAAACATCTCTCATTATCCACTTCAATCTCAAATTCTCAATACATACATTGCTCCAATAATTCTCTTTATCTATTCTTGCCTGTTTCTGAAAATCCGCATTTAACTTGCGTATCTCGCCTATATTGGCACCCTTTTCTTTGCATCGCGTTTACTATAAGAGATTCCTATTGCCTCTTTTGTCAACCACTTACTTTCTCGGTTTACGAACTTTTGGGATGTTGTTCTTTGTGCCACAACATCTTCCACATCCTGCTACAACTCATTCGGTTCCCTTCCAATAATGTCTGGTGCCGCAAATCTATTCTTTACCTCTATTGTGTATCTCTCAGGAATATCATTTATGCTGTATATGGCTCCTTAACCTTTTTTAGTTTGACTCGAATAACTGAAATTAGCAGTTCGTGATCTGTACCACAGTCCGCCCCTGGCAACGTCTTCGCAGATTGTATCATACTGTGCCAGCGTTTCTTGATCAGGATATAGTCAATTTGATAACGATATTGTCCGTCGGGAGACGTCCACGTGTACAATCCACGTTTTGGCTGTTCGAACCATGAATTCCCAACAACAATTTGGTTGGCCTCATAAAATTCAAGCATACGCTGTCCCGGCTCATTCCGCACCTAATCCATATTTTCCTATATTTCCGGTTACTGCTTCGTCCCCAATTTTAGGGTTCCAATCTCCCATTATGATCAGAACATCACCCCTTGGTACTGTGTCAATAAGATCTTGTAGTCTACCATACTATTCTTCGATTTCTTTATCACTTACCACTGAAGTTGGAGCATATACCTGAATGATTGTTGTTTTTACCGGGTGTCCATCTAGTCTTATAGATATAATTCGATCATTGGCCGGACTGTAGCTTAACACACTTTTTGCTGTAACTTTGTCACAGATTATCGTCACCCCATTTCGTCTGATGCGCTCGTGACCTGAGAAGAATATTTGTGAGTACTCGTCTGAAAATGCCTTTTCTCTGTCCATTTCAATTCACTGATGCCTAAAATGTCAACTCCTGTTCTTTTCATCTCTCTAGTAACTATATCTAACTTCCCTACATTCATTGTTCTTACGTTCCACGTTCCTATCTTATGAATTTTACTAAAGCTCACTATCACTTCAGGATCTGGTCGTCTCAGTCCCTACACTTCCTTCGAGATTTAATGTAGCCACGTCGTTTCTACCAGCCCTACTAGTAACGGCATGTTGCTCCTCCCCGGTATTATAATTAGTGCGTTCGGGCCCGAGGGTTCACCGCCCTGCACTATAACTAAATTGCTTGTATTGTTATCCATGATCATTTTCTTGGCAAAGTACAGAAGTGGTTTACCACGAACTTCCTCTGAGCAGTGCATAAACTAACTTTAGACGGGTGATCCTAGCCATTGCCTTCTTCGAAGAGTGTGGGTCATCTGCCTAGCATCGGTGAATATCTAGCCAAACCTCGTGTTAACCTCTAGATGCCTACACTATCACTCCACCACCTGGTCTCATGGCTTCACTATTTACCCATAGCTGAATGTACGGATATTCGTGACTGAGACATGTCCCATCTATTGCTTAAAGGACTCGTACATGTTCCCTGACCAGCAAAAACCGCCCGGACGCTCGGGAGAGTTGAGTTTCAATCATAGGGCTTAATAATCAAACTAGAGTGCGCACTACGCATATGCCAGTGTTCCAACAATGGGAAACTGCTACGCGTGCGTCCCGGGCAAGAACTACGCGCGCGTCTCGGATATTCAACTTATTATAGGAAATCTTCGTAAAACCATGATGCGCACAAGAAAACGTTCATGCGCGCGTATGTAGCTATGAGGTCAACTTCGAAGTTGCCCTCATAGCTAATATATGTTTGTATGTATGCTTAGGCCTCCTGTGTGAAAAGCGCATGCAGAAAAGTGAACAGTCTATTTTATATATAGGTCTGAAGGGCGATCAAACAAAAGCCCAGACAGCACGCGTGAACGCGCGCGGAACATTACTTCTCGACATCAATTCCATGACCTCAAAGATACACATGTACAATGTCGCCAGAAGTGTTTTATGTTTTTAAATATATTCAGACTACTGAATTATCCTTCACATTTCCCAGCTATGAAGGTTTAAGTGAGAAGCCACTGCATACAGTTAACGTACTTTTTTCCAAAACCAATAATCCTCTCGACATTATCTTTCATTTTTCGTGATAAGCAGCAGGTACCATATTATATAGATTCCTGGATCTTAATAAGCTGTCCGCGTGCACAATTTGGCCCGAGAGGACCATTCAATCTGGCTCGAGAAAAATGGGAACAGGAAAAAATGAATGTTCGTTATAAAATCGATGAATATGTTCCGATAAAGTGGAAGACTATATGTATGGAGAGTTCCATTTGTAGGCATCTAGGAATGTACTCTTTTGTTTCTTGGCACCTCAGCTCCAACCATGGTGGGGCTCAGGTATTGGTTGCTTCCCTTTCACCTGCGGGATCCACTCTCAAAATAATTTGGCCATGCAAACAAATTAATATGAACCTATGATATAGAGCATTACAAATAGTTTGTTGGCCTATATGTAGCCAAGCCTATCATTATTACAAGTTAGCTCATCAAACCTACATTTGGAGAATAGGTTCTCGTGTAGGCCTGCCTATACAGCGTACTTTCCAATATTTATTGTATTATTTTAAGCACAAGTTTGTGTTTTGTTTTACGGGTAAGCGATAGGATTAGAATCAATAACGGAATCGAATTTATCAAAATCATATTAGAACAAACTCACATCTGCAGTTAGAAATCTAGTAACAATAGGAGAATCCACAGGGAGATCTCTAACGGTGGTGTTCTCCAGGGTGGCTGCGATCACCTGGCTAGATATCTCTTGTCTCGTTGTAGCGTTCTCTCCCGATCTGGTCTGATTTGTCTGGAAGAGTCGCGAATCCTTATAGATTATGAAACTCAATGGAACAAACGTGATATTTGGATCGACTAAGAGAAATTCAAAATAAAAATAAAATGAATTGAAATATAGTCGAATATAAAATTATCACATTATTGTTTTTTACTCAATGTTATGATCTTATCCTTTGATTCCCCCAATTCCCCCTTTTGAACCACTGATTCAAACTAACCCTTTTTCGCAATGTCCATAACCCTGGATGGTATATGTATGGACGTGGTAATATGTTTGCGTTGTTCGTTTGATTGATCGTTGTAGAGTTTTGCACTTCCTTCTGACATATCATCGGTGAGAGGGTTAGTGCCATTGGCCCTCTGGAGGGATACAGTAGCGAATGTTATTGCCTTTGTAACTTCTGGGTCAATTTTGAGAGCATGAACGACAATGTTAGGCTGGACGTCTGTATAATTATCGGGACTCTTTTGAACATTAGAAATTTGTCGTTCAAGAGATGTAACACAGTCAGCGGTTTCGTCGTCTGTGCTCAAACGGCCTTCGTCCACCCGCATAAGGTTGTTAATGGTCCCCACCACTGAATTCGTGACCTGGTAAAATGAATAATATATTATAGAAATCCCCTAAAACAGTACGTTAAATCACCTAGCAGAAACGCTCTCAGTCATTTACCGTTTACATAGTAAAATTACGGTTAAATTACGGGAAATAGTATACAATAATTCATGTTTATGAGTGCAATAGTATGAATGTTATTCGCGAAAACACCTAACTGGGCCTAGATATTTGTCATTTTCTTTGTCATTTTGTTGGAGGATAATAGAAGATGTGAACAAATATAGCCGTATTTACGGTAGCGTGTAATAGTACCGGTACCAAAAATGCACCGTTAATAGTACCAAAAATGCACAGTTGATGGCGTAGGCGTTGAATAGTATATTTATTGAATGGCATGTGACCAACAATCCTCCAATCAAATGAGGTGTTATGTAATATGTATTAATGCCCTTTACAGCAGGCCATACACGACCGTGATTTTACGGAATTTTGTAATTATAGCCTACTGTTTGTCATTAACGCCTTTCCGTAAATTTCACTGTGGATGGCTGACTGACAAAGATTTAGGAGAATATTTTACAGAGTGACGTATTTTTACAGTGATAAAGGGTGAACAAAATGGCACCGTAAACCTCTTGTGGTAGATATGATTGAAATTGAACAAATCAATGGTATTTTTCAACTTGAAATCTGTTTTACAAATGTGGTTATACTCTGTTTGTGAAACATTTGAAAATGTTTTAAATTTTCAGAAATTCTTACATTTATCATAAATCGTCTAAACTGTCTACAATGTGATGGATAGATATTATCCAACAGCACAGTATGGGTAATAAACGACAGAGCGTATATTTTACAGTTCGGAGTCCAACATTGAAAGAGAATGGGCAAATTGAATGTTAGACCGAAAAAAACGAAATTTAAACTTCTTTACTTCACCTCTGGAGAAGCACTTTCAATATTGACGATAGCCTCCAGCGATTCAACTACATTTTGCACTTCATTTGTGTCCAAAATGTCCGTCTGGGTTGTCAAATGTGCTAAATTGGTGGATATTTCTTTTACATTGTCTTCGTTGACAGGAATCTTATATGGGAAGAAAAAAAGATGGAAATCTGTAAATTGTTTAAACAAAATCAAAGTATAGCATAGCCCAATGGGTTTTTTTCCTCAAATAATGGTATTATTGAGCAGCACTTCATGATTGCAAACACTAAGCTATATGAATGTTGTCTCGGTCGGGAATTTGAAATACGTCTTGGTTTATTTATGGGAACTTCACACACTTAACTGATTTTTTGCAGACTTGTCCCGAAAAATTATAATGGGGGGGGGGGGGGAATTGGCTCAGTCGGTAGAGCTCCGGACTACAGATCGAAAGGTTGCGAGATCAAATACTCTCAAGACCGCTCAGCTTTTCCGGTGTGTCTTTGGGCAAGGCACTCTATCTCCACCGCTCCTCTCCACACAGGTGCTTATTGGGTACCTGCGAGGTGCAACTCGTGAATTTGGCGCTGATCTGAGCAGCCTTGTACCCCATACGAGTTATACCAATGACCAGGGGTTATGGCTGTAAAGCGCCTTGAGGCGCATGTGTAATGCGCTATATAAATGCAAACATTGTTATTATTATTATTATTATTAGTTACGATTAAATTAAAGTTTTCCACTTATTTGTTTACACGCAATAATCAATTGGTCTTGTTGCCCTGTACGCAGGCTCTTAAATGGCCGTGATGCCCATTTGATAATATATAGTTACTCACCACTGAAATTCTTTCAATTTCCTCAATGGCCTCCTCCGACGAATAACACGTCATAAGATGCGGATCCTCCCAGATTTTATCTTTGCATAATCTCGTGGCTAAGGGTTGATTAGCTAGTAATGAAAAAAATATATACACTTGACACATCAAATACCTCATTCGTTTATAATGGTCTCATGCAGTGAGTTTTTAATCAATTTAGGGATGAAAAGAATTGCCTATCGCACAGTAACTAGGGTTGCCAATAGTCGTTGGTCAAATGGTGGTAGCGATGGTGTAGTGGTAAGAGTGAGCACTTTCACCACAGAGTCCCAGGTTCAATCCCAAGCCTGGCTCATCAAAAGCTGTTCTGCAATTGTTGATGGTTTCGCAGTTTCTGGCTTATTCCGACAGCTGTACTGCAGTTGTTGATTTCGTTGTGATGGGAGCAGCAAGGGAATAATAGGTTCATTGGTTAGGCACGGCTGTCCTGCAGTGATGACAGACCGGTTGCTACCACCTCTCTCAGCATTTGGGAAAGTGGCTAAAGGCTGAGAGTTTCACTCACGTCCGTCGGATGGGGAC
>JAODUJ010048467.1:0-12158 GCA_027564615.1 Psolus chitonoides | reverse complement strand
GATGACACCCGATCAACATCAAAACAGTTCCGAATGGCTTGGAAGTATGTTACCCTTATGACATTAATAAAGAAAAATGCAGGTAGAATGGCTTTTTATAATATATACCATTACATGATATCATCATACTGTTAGGGTTATGTGTGAAATTGGTGAATTTTCAAAAGAATTTTATATACTTGGCACCAATCGGCATTGGATTCCTCATACCTGAAAATGGGTAAAAATGATGAGAAACCAAAATGATATTGATTCCGGCCGTGGGTCAGTTATACTGTACAATATCTCAAATCTCAACCAGACTATTAGTTTGTCATGCTAAAATGACCATCCTACATTTTGGGAAATGTAATTTTCATTGGTCTATTAGTGAATTCACTTCATAATTTGACATGAAGTGTGAAACTACTCGACAGAGCATTGGATGTATCGCGAGGCTTCGTGTAAAAGTTAGAAAATACAGAAACTGAAATAGCTATATCAACACTCTGGAGTCGTCCCAAGATACCGAGCGATAACATGCTCCGATCATCGTGTCTACTAGTACAATAGCCCCCTCCAGACTATACATTGCATATCTGGTTAACGGTACATTTTCTACAGAAATTGAGTCATATATATCACATACAAACTAAATTATCGTGCAAATTCCAATACTGAACTACCAGTATAAATAAATAGGTCTGTGTAGGGAGATTGTCGAAGGTATCAAGTACTAGATTCTTACAACCTGTGTGTATGACAGAGGCCTACATATTTGAACTGATTCAGCAATGGATCGTGATATTACCAGAAAGAAGACCAGTGTTTTACTGTACATTGCTGCACTTGTAATATGTATCAATGTCTCATTTCACTTTATTTCCGACGGTGACAACGAGACCATCGACCATCGGCCCGCGTTCAAAAACAATAGTGCACATCTTACTAGGGCGTTGGAAAATTTACCACACAGCAACGATAGCAACTTAACAGGAACCACAGCCTCTGTAACCCGCGTGGTGATCGAGAAGATATCAACAAATAACGAAACCGAATATGTTACATTAGATCCTAGCGACAGTAAAGGTACGTAGCAATAGGCCTAACAGGTATATTGACTTGAGGGGGTCAGGGTCGGACAAAGTTTACGGTGAATTTGAAAAAAAAGTATTTCACATTAGGCCCCGGTACAAAATGTGGAACATGGTATCGTACAGGTTGAGAACAAATTGGCACTTCAACGTGCACTCTCACCTCATCCCAATTGATATAGGCTTCTTTCAAGATATGACTTTTATCAAGCATGGATAGTATTCATATGAGCAATATATATATATAACACAAAAATATATAAAAATCAGGCATAGGAATTTCGCCAAAATTTACGTATATTTTATACATTTTTGATCATGGTCATACCAATGGCGAAACCATGGTGGTTGTATGGGTGAGGCCAAATGATAGTGATTTATGTCTTGTGAGAGGCGTCTAACGCACCCTTCTGACAATTTATTTTGCATAAATAAAGGGAGCTCAAGATGCAAAATTGTGCTAAAAAATGTCCAAAATTGTCAGATTTTTTAGATAAGTAGGCATTTGAAATGTAGCCTAATTCCTTTGCACATCATGTTTTGGGGAAGGCCCCGGGGTTATCTCAGCCACCGGTGCAGAGGATCTAGCACGTGATAAGCAGCGCCACACATTAACAGCGCCTTTGGCACAATCACTTGGCTTTACTCGATTGCGAGTCATTGGGAACCTTCATGTTATTAGACCAGCCGAACCTACTAAATAGCTGTAGAAAAAGATGCCAGTGTATTTTTAGTGGATGGCCTTCATGTGGAATGGAGGACTTTAGGGCAAGCGAATAAGTTGGGGACGGATGCCAGCCTCAATTCTCATTTTACTGTCATTTTCAAGGTCAAAAAGGTCACAGTATTGACAAAATTGATGCTATGTGATTGGTTGGTCTATATTCATTGTGATTGGTTGGTCTATATTTCTTGTGAGTGAAAGGTGAAATTCAAAGTTATCCATGCTGAGTCAACTAGTTAAAGAGCCACTGACACCTAAAAATGACATCTCGAAAGTATTTCTGGCAAATTATATTGACAAATTGATATCCAAAAATATCCTTACCTCCCTGATACACTACCATTGTTATAAATTTCACTATTTTGAAAATCGCGCCCAAAGTTGTCATGACGTCACATTAGGAACCCGTCTTTCCAAATCGAGCTAGCTTTACACACACAGAACAAGCGCCCAGAGGTGTGTTCAAGTGAAGAGAGACAAATGTTGACAAGGGCCAATATCAAATCATCTGCATTGCTGCTGCGCTGTATCATGTACAAGCGGCATGTGGGCCACATATAGGTTAAGTACCGTACGAGTCAAGGAGGTAACAACGACTATGCATACATAGTTAAACACTGAAACTCTAATGGCAGTAACTTTATCATTTACATGGGCCCACACAGCAGCCCAACAGGGCCCACCAATGGCTACACCAAAGGCCCACAATGTGAAGGGACACAGTAGCGAAACTTTTTGCGTTGAGTCTACTCCAAAATGAGATTTACAAAATACCAATGGTAGCAACTTTATCCTGTATATGGACCCATACCGGAGCTTTAAAAGGGCCTGGCCCGAAAATGAATTTATTTAAATAAAAAGAGACAAGGATAAACCGTGTTGCGTTGGGTCTATTGCACTTTAGAATTTACCAAAATAATAACAGCAACTTTATTCTGTACATAGGCCCAGACGTCCAGTCATCGGTCATCTAGTGGTCATTTGGGGTCATTTCATGAAAACGGTCGAAATGCTTCTTCTCCTCCAGTTTTTATGGTATAATATTGAGGGTATGTCATAATTAGACTTGGGTAAGTGCTTCATTTGGGGTGTTAAGTAATTTGGGGTCATTTTATGAAAACAGTCAAAATGCTTCTTCTCCTACAGTTTTTGTTGCACAATGTTGAGGGTTTGTCATAATTATACTGGGTAGTTCTTCATTCGTGGTGTTCAGGAATCTAAGGGTCAATGGTCATCTAGTGTTCATTTTGGGTCATTTTTATGGTCAAAATGCTTCCTCTCCTACATATGTTATGGTATAATGGTGAGGGTTTTTCATAATCATACGTGGGTAGTGCTTCATTTGAGGTTCTCAAGAATTTGGGCTCAACGGTCATCTAGTGGTCGTTTGGGGTCATTTTATGAAAACGGTCAAAATGCTTCTCCTGCAGATTTAATGGGACAGTGTTGAGGGTTCGTCACAATTAGACTTGGGCAGTGCTTCATTCGGGGTGTTCAGGAATTTGGGGTCAACGATCATCTAGTGTAAAAACGGTCCAAATGCTTCTTCTCCTACAGATTCAATGGTAGAGTGTTGAGGGTTTGTCATAGTTATACTTGGGTAATGCTTCAAATGAGATTTTCAGGAATTTGGGGTCAACGGTCATCTAGTGGTCATTTGAGGTCATTTATATGAAAACGATCAAACTGCTTCTTCTCATACAGATGTAATGGTACATGGTTAAGGGTTTGTCATATCATAGTTTGATAGTGCTTCCTTCGGGGTGTGCAGGAATTTAAGATCAACGATTATCTAGTGGTCATTTTATGGAAACATTCAAAATGCTTCTTCTCTTACAGATTTAATTGTACAGTGTTGTCATGATTATACTTGGGTAGTGCTTTCTTCAGGGTGTTCAGAAATTATGAATACACTCAAAATGTTTCTACAGATTTGATGGTACAGTGTTGAGGGTTTATCATAATTATATTTGGGTAGTTGTTCCCTTGGAATGTTCAGGATTTGGAGGTCAACAGCCATCTAGTGATTATTTGGGGTCCTTTTATGAAACACTCAAGATGCTTCTTCTCATACAGATTTAATGGTACAGTGTTGAGGGTTTGTCATAATTAGACTTGGGTAGTGCTTTCTTCGGGGCGTTCAGGAATTTAGGGTCAACGGTAATCTAGTAGTAATTTGGGGTCATTTTATGAAAACGGTCAAAATGCTTCTCCTGCAGATTTAATGGTTCAGTGTTGAGAGTTTTTCATAATTAAACTGCTAGTGCTTCATTTGGGGTGTTCAGGAATTTGAGTTCAACGGTCATCTAGTGGAAAATTGGGGTCATGTTAGGAAACACTCAAAATGCATCTTTTCCTACTGATTCAATAGTGTAGTGTTGAGGGTTCGTCATAATTATACTGGGTAGTTCTTCATTCGCGATGTTCAGGAATTTAGGGGTCAACGGTCATCTAGTGTTCATTTTGGGTTATTTTATGAAAACGGTCAATATGCTTCTCCTCCTACAGATGTATTGGTAAAGTGTTGAGGGTTTTCATAATTATACGTGGGTAGTGCTTCCTTCGGGGTGTTCAGGAATTCAGGGTCAACGGTAATCTAGTAGTCATTTGGGGTCCTTTTATGAAAACGGTCAAAATGCTTCTCCTGCAGATTTATTGGTACAGTGTTCAGGGTTTTTCATAATTAAACTACTAGTGCTTAATTTGAGGCTTTCAGGAATTTGGGCTCAGCGGTCATCTAGAGGTCATTTGGAGTAATTTCATGAAAACGGTCAAAATGCTTCTTCTCCTAGATTTGTTATGGTACAATGTTGAGGGTTCGACATAATTAGACCTGGGCAGTGTTTCATTTGGGGTGTTCAGGAATTTGAGGTAAACGGTCATCTAGTGCTCATTTGGGGTCATTTTATGAAAACGGTCAAAATGCTTCTTCACCTACAGTTTGTTATGGTATAACGTTGAGAGTTAGTCATAATTTGACTTGGGTTGTGCTTCATTTGGGGTGTTCAGTAATTTGGGGTCATTTTTATGAAAACGGTCAAAATGCTTCTTCTCCTACACTTTTCATTGCACACAGTTGAGGGTTTGTCATGATTAGACTCCGGTAGTTCTTCATTCGTGGTGTTCAGGAATCTAGGGGTCAACGGTCATCTAGTGTTCATTTTGGGTCATTATATGAAAACGGTCAAAATGCTCATTCTCCTACAGGTTTAGTGGTAACGTGTTGAAGGTTTGTCCTAATTATACTTGGATAGTGCTTAATTTGACGTTTTCAGGAATTTGGGCTCATCTAGTGGTCATTTGGGGCCATTTTATGAAAACGGTCAAAATGCTTCTCCCGCAGATCTAATGGTACAGTGTTGAGGGTTTTTCATATTTGAACTACTAGTGCTTCATTTGGGGTGTTCAGGAATTTGAGTTCATCGGTCATCTAGTGGACATTTGGGGTCATATTAGGAAACACTCAAAATGCATCTTTTTCTACTAATTCAATAGTGCAGTGTTGAGGGTTTGTCATAATTATACTGGGTAGTGCTTCCCTTCATATTTCTTCTATATATTGTGCAGTACAGTGACGAGTGTTTGTCACAATTATACTTGGGTTGCTTCATTCATGGTGTTCAGGAAGTTTGGATCATTGGGCATCTAGGTAGGATTCAGTTGGGTTCATTTTATAAAAACACCTAAAATTCTTCTTCTCCTACCTATTTTATGGCACCATGTTTAAGGTTATTCATGATTATTGATTTCTTGCTAGAGGCAAAAGGAATCTATGTAGTCACGCAAGTGTGTGTGTGTGTCTGTCCCTCTCTCTCTCTGTCTGTGGGTGTGTGACAAAGCGTGCACACCTGATAAATGAAGTATGCAAGGTCGGATCCTTTTCATACTTGAGTGGTGAATTAACCATAGTGAGTACATTGTTTTTAGTAGAGGTCACGGGCCATTTGATGTCAATAGAGGTCAAACACTGAAAACCTTTCAAACGCCATAACTTGATAAGGAAAACTTCAATTAAGCTCATAGTTGGCATGTGTATCCCTCATAGTGATTGTTACATGATCTCTATTGTTTTGGTGGAAGTCAAAGGTCATCTGAGGTCAACGTATGTCAAACACTGTGAAAGCCTTGTAAACACCATAACTTGATATGGTAAGCGTCAATTGATCTATTACTTGGTATGTGGGTTCACCAAAGTTAATACATGTTCCTTGTTGTTTATGGTTGAGGTCAAATGTCATCTGACGTCAACGGAGGTATACAACCGGAAACATTGTAAACACCATAACTTGATAGAGCAAAGTCCAATTGGTATGTGTGTCCATCATAGTTCGTAAAATTGAGGTCAATGTCATCTTAGGTCAACATTGGTCAACCAATAAAATCAGGTTTTAATTATAAAGGAAAGGAATCACGAAGCCCTTTGCCGATACAGTAACTACTGGAGAAAGTATATAACACATAACACATGTTAAACCAAGATACAGTACTTATTGGTTATGATTAAGGTTAGGGTTAGCGGTGTTAAAAATTGATAACACACTCCAGTAATTACTGATGAAACTGATAAAACGTGCATCAGTAATTACTGTATCGGCTATGCGAATCAGCTGGTACCGGTAGTAGAACATTCCAGAAGAATTGAAGAATGCAAACGGGATCAACATGCTAAACGAACGACAATCCTAAAGAAAGAAATGCATGTTATTCATCGTGCCAGTGAAAAACATTACAAGCAGATTGCACTACATAATCCAGAAACATTTGCTAAACATTGTGCAAGAGACGAACATTCGAAAAAGATTGCACTCGAAAATCCAGAAACACATGCTAAACATCGTGCCACTGACGAACGTTCAAAACAGATTGTACTCGAAAATCCAGAAACACATGCTAAACATTGTGCCACTGACAAACGTTCGAAACAGATTGCACTCGAAAATCCAGCAATATGTGCTAAACATTGTGCCACCGACAAACATTCGAAACACATTGCATCAAAATCTCCAGCAAATGTGCTAAACGTCGGGCCACTGACAAACTTTCAAAACAGATAGCACTTGGAAATCCAGAAACACATGTTGAATATTGGGCAGTGACTGGAGATCGAAACAAGCAAACCGTCGATCTGAAACTACCATAGTGAACAAAGATTCAAAATCACAACTTACGACAAATGCAAGCAATAATTTTACAGTCACATGTAAAAGATGGTCCAATTCATGTGTGCACTGTCTGTCTACAACCCTGGTTCAAGCATTCTGTCTCACACTCAGATGAAACAGCTTTATCACTGAAAAATGACCAATTGTTAGAGCAATGTGCTACAATTAAGGTCTGCACAAGGTATCGAATGGATTTGCCATACATATTTCTAAGGAACTAACAGAACAACAACCATGTTTGTTACAACAACCACGTTTGTTACAACAACCACCTTTGTTACAACAACTACGTTTGTTAGAACAACCACTTTCGTTACAACAGCCGCTTTCATGACAACAACCATGTTTGTTACAACAGCCACGTTTGTAGCACATTCTATCAATTGAAAATCTCCCCACATATCAGCTGTGCTTTATTTGGGATTGTAATTGATAATACATGGGGCTATTATGTAGTTGGTCCCGTATGATTAGAACAATAGTTCAACAAAAACTAGCACAACTCGTATAAGCTGGTCCCAGATAAAGTTGATATAAGCCTCTAAGGGGTGTAAAGTCTGAGGAGCACAGTTTTGAACGTATCCCAAACATATCGTGGGCGTTGGTCCTGGAGTGGAGGTACAGTTGCAGTGGATGGAGAATAATACGTGATAGTGGCATCTAAACTGATGAAACACCAGATATAGCATATATATACATTGGTTGCTACACTTATTAGTGCACACAAAACACAAATGAACAATGCTCTCAAATAACATAGGATTGTATGTGGAAAATTTCCATCAAGGAGATGGACAATTTTCTTTCAACCCAATTGGTCTACTGTGTTCTTGAAATTCCCTTATCTCGCTTGCATACCTGTATCAGTTAGATCATAACTCCCGCTAATATTGATGAACTACTCACTGAAGATGATGTCAACTGGGGAAGTCCCTTCTTCGGGTTATCTAACAACAGAAGATCTCCTAACCAATTTTTGGTCAGAGTATTTACATACACCATCACATATGTTAATAGTTTGTCTCACCAACTAGGTGATCCTTCCAGCAGAGGTTCGGAACCTGGACTAGATATTGCCATACATCGAGCATTTACTATATCAAAAAACAGTATATTGGTTTTGGGATCAAACATGGTAGCATTCCACAAGTGTCAATCAGGGAAGTATGCTTTATTTGATCCTCACTCAAGGAATAAGCATGAATTAATATTATCCTAATAGAATATCTGTTCTACTTTATTCCTTATCAATTGAGAATGTCATATAACACTTGTATATTCTTAGCAAATCACTAAATCTACATGAGTCCATATATATTGAAGTAAAGCCACTGAAAGTTAATGCCAAATGTAGAAACAGTCCGGTTTATAAAATATGGATGGGTATACAACATTGACATCATATTTCAGTTATTGGGCCTATAGTTCTCAACAAGAACAGCAGATCCAGAACAGGTCATCACAATCAGGCCAGTGTGAAGTAATTAAATCCAGGAAAGCATACTATCGTTAATATGAACGTTGGCAAAGGCAACATCCTGAAATGAGAACGAAAGAGCGCCAACATGACCGACATGCCAAACAAATTCCAACGATAAATGAAGAATCACATGATAAGTATCGTGCATCTAACAAATGCATAAAAGCGCACAACCCATCAAGATAATGAAGCACGTGCCAAACATCGTGCAAGAGACCAACGTTGCAAGCAGATTGCACTTCAAAATGATGATACACGTGATAAGTATCGTGCATCTAACAAATGCATAAAGCGCAAAGCCCTTCAAGTGATGACACACGTGTCCAACATCGTTCAAGAGACAAACGTTGCAGGCAGATTGCACTTCAAAATGATGAAACACGTGCGAAACATCGTGTAAGAGACGAACGTTCTAAGCAGATTGCACTTCAAAATGAGCAAACACGTGATAAGTATCGTGCATCTAACACATGCATAAAGCGCAAAGCCCTTCAAAATGAACAAACACTGTGCGTGTCAAACATCGTAACAGTGACAGGAGATCAAAAAGATCAGCACGGCAATCTGAAAACCACCATTCTGAGCAAAGATTCAATATCACAACATATAATCACTATAAGCAGAGTTTTTACAGTCGTTTGAAGGATGGCCCATTATATGTGTGCACTGTGTGTCAAAAAACATGGTTCAAGCATTCTGTAACACAATTAGATAAAACTGGATTAGCAATACAAAATGACCTATTGCTACAATAATGCACTACCAGTTATTTGTCTGTTCAAAGGTAATAAATTGATTTGCCGTACATGTCTCAGAAACTTGCAGAATGGAAAAGTTCCACGCATTTCTGTTGTGGACAAATATATGTTCCCATTGAAACCAGTGGAATTGTTCCTGCACCAATTAGAAGAAAGGCTGCTGTCACCACGGTCCGGATACCGTTCATGCAAATGAGAGAATTACCCAGAGGTAACAATTGTAAATTAGAAGAAATGTCGTTAATGTCCCTAATGTCCCTAATGCTAATAATCACAGCTCTACCAAAGAATTTGTCAGGAAAGCAAACAATTCCAATCAAACTCAATCCTTTAACCCATGGCTGTCATTAAGCAGGGTGGAATTTGCGCGACAATGGCCGGGAGGAGGCTCAAGTCCGACCCTTTTGTTCGCAGCAGCACCGGGCGTCACGCCCAAGTGCTCCTGCATACCCCTGCTCGAAATCCGCCGCTACCACTGGCAGTTTTGAGCTATGCGTGGCCAGGGGAAAAGGTAGGGTCACATGCGACCCAGACATGGGCTAAAGGGTTATACTATGCATAGTATGGAGAGTGACAGGCCAACACATCTCCACAAAGCGCATGGCGTGATTCCATCGTTACTACAGACACGGAAGTAGTTTTAATTATTCCTTCAACCCATGGCTGACATTAAGCAGGGTAGAATTTGCGCGGCAATGGCCGAGAGGAGGCTAAAGTCCGAACCTTTTGTTCGCAACAGCCCGGGGCGTGACATCCCAGTGCCCCTGCATACCCTGTTCGAATTTGTCGGCTCCTGCTGGCAGTTGTGAGCTATGTGTGGCCAGGGAAGAGGTAGGGTCACATGCGACCCAGATATGGGCTAAAGGGTTAATTAGGAAAATAATAGCATTTGCTTCATCAGTTTTCACAGAAACTGTGAGGCCTTTGAAGTCATATCTGCCTTGAAGTTGCTCATGGGTAATGGACCAGTATATAAAGAATACATCTCAATGAAACATGGTTGGAAGATGTTACAAATGCAACTTCTGAATCTGAAGCCATGACAGAATTCATGCAGAGCAACTCTAATGATTATAGTAATATGGAAATGGATGACACAATTGACAGTGATTCAGACCAGTTCAGTGAAACAGGTGAATCTGAAAGACAAGTAGCAAATGTGGAGACAGTGCTAACAGATGCAGTGTATGACTAAAGTCAAGTTCTCACATTTGACCATGGTGAAAATCAACGGTAACTTAGCTTGTTACAAGATGCAGATGCAGAATATCTTGCCTTCCCAACTATTTGTTGTGGCAAACGACGGCCAGAGAATTCTGAGTGGCAAATTTCAGTACATCACACCGATATTTTCAAAGTTGAACTTCATTATGTTGATCGGCGTGTAGCAGCTTGTGTACCGAACATATTTTTGAAATTGAAGAAAGTTAGACTGCAGCAAGTATAGGACAATGTTTCACTTGCGCTACGCCGTTGTAAACTCGAAGGACAACAAATAACTGCAGGACAAGTCCTAGATCAGGAAAAAGAGTCAGTCTAGTGGAACTAGATGGAGGATATCACATTTTCCGAACTCTTCGTAATTCTCCCCCTATCTTGAAAAGCGCCAGAAAGACTTAGTGGCAATGATCAGACAACTGAGTTCCCAACTTATTGTGTATCATTATCAGCAGCAGACACAATGTGGACAAATATACTCGGCATTTTAGGTAAACTAATTGACAACAAACAATACACTGAGGATGAGTTGAAACACATAGACTCGGCAAACAAGACACGTTTAATTCAAGCCAATCCAGTGACTTGTGGACGTTTCTTTGACAACAGATTACAACACTTAATCACTAATGTTTTGAAGGGTGAACTTCAACCAATTGGTCAAGTGAAAGAATCTTTTCTGCACATAGAATTCCAACAAAGTCGTTCACCACATGCTCATATAATGTTTTGGATTAAAGATGCACCAACATATGATAAGAGTACCCCTCAATAAATAGTTGGGTCCATAGACAAATACATTGTTTGCCATTGCTACGAATGCAAATCCACAAACATTCTAAAACATGTTCGAGAGGTATGAAGCCAGTGTGCAGATTTGGATTTCAAAGGAACATATAGGTAGACCAATGTTGTTCCAACCGCTTGAACATGATCCAAATAGTAATCTAACCAAGGACATGGATGATTATGAGAAACCTCTGAAGCTCATAAATAATCAGAAAGATGGTATCGGTGTCTCATTCACAGAGTCTTTTTACAACTGAATATCAATGAGTCTGAGTATATCAGATGTATTCGTTCAAGTATCAATGCTACTACAATATTTCTAAAGAGAGATCCATTTGACATACGCATTAATCCATATATGAACAACCTCATGAGTATCTATGGTGCATATCATGACACACAGTATGTTTTAGAACCATATGCATGTGCATTGTACATTGTAGCATACATGAGCAAGTCACAGAGAGGAATGAGCATACTCATGGATAAGGCATGCAAATAAGCTTGACATAGCACTACAGATCTACGTCAACAAGCGCGAGCACTGAATTGGCATTACATTCATCAATGCAGTAGAATTTCAATCACAAGAAGCAGTTCACTTGCTGTTGCAACTCCCAATTACACGATTAACAAGATCTGTTATTTTCATCAATACTTCAACTCCACAAGACTGAAAAAGTAAAAAATCTGGAAGAAATGGAGCCTAATGATACTGATATTGAAAGTGGTGATATCATTAAGCGCTATCCAGCCATGCCCATAGTTATCAATAACTGGTGTCTTGCTGACTATGTTTCAGAACTTAACCCATTACCTACCACACGTTTCCAGCAATTTTTTGCGCGGTAATTATGGGGCAAAATAGGCTATTCTCAATGTCAATGGGATTTACACAGTTAAGGAAAAAGCTAGGCCTAGTCAAATTGGGACCTATCTTCCCAAGACGAAAAT
>JAODUJ010048357.1:0-12159 GCA_027564615.1 Psolus chitonoides | reverse complement strand
GCGATTCACTGTGCATAATTCAAGAAGAGGAGGGGGGGGGGAACAAGTTTTGTCAAATGTGGCTCCTTCTACGTTGCAATCATTTTTGTTTCGTTCTGTGCTCCCGCCTGTGTCCTTGTCGGCTTGTCAGACTGCTGTTTCTCCAGATGTGTGGCGGTCTGTTTGCTGTAAGTTATTGGATACTCGTCTTCGGGACTTGGCGTAGAGGATTGCGCATTTGGGTCCTCATCACCAATCAGTTTCGCCTACTTAGGAGGATAATTGGTGATGGGGTTTGTCCCTGTGTTGGCTGTAGAACCGTCGAATCTATGCAACACCTTTTGCTGGAATGTTCCTTTGTTGGGTTGGTGTGGGAGTGGTTACAGTCCTTTGTTGTTAGCGTTACTGGCTGCACACAGTGTGCTATTGGCCGTGAATTTGTTCTGTATGATTTGTCGCCCTCTGTATGCCCAGTTAGGGTACGGGATCTGATGTTATTGATTGCCGCTACCATCAGGTGAAACATCTGGAACTGTAGATTTTCGAAGTGTGATATTAGCTTGCGCATGGAAACGGACTTTTCCCGGCTCTCCTTTGCTGCCTCAGTAGACGCTGACGTGAGACTGTCGTTTATTATCGGGACGGTGTGAAGTTTTAGCTGGATTGAGTGAAGGGGAGGGAGGTTTTCGGTTTCTTGTTTTTACTGTGTGGTTTGTGTAGTTTGTAGTAGAGTTTTTGTTTTAGCCGTTGGCCCGTGTCCGTTCCTCGTCACGTAAAAAGCCACTTCTTTTGGTATGGTATCAGGCTATATTGCTGGGCTCATTATTTTTATTCGGTTAGCCTATGCCACAATTGTAAAAATATGATTTCACTAGGGCTGTAGCCTCAGTGTAGGGAACTGAGTACAATCCATGGTCATTGTTTTGTTTTTACTTTGTAACCTCCACTATTTCAGAGGCCTAGCCTACATAGCCTAATCCCACAAAACATGTATCACACTCACGACATAAATCTACTACATTTCGATGAAAATTAAGCTGAAGTTAACACTTTTTAGATGAGAATTATGCTATAAAAAAATATTGTTAGACCTCAATGTTCTCAATTTCTAAAATAACATGGTTGATAACACATCAATTGTGACCACAGAAGTCATTTTTCGAAATAACAAATTCTGATGTCAACAATGGTCAAAACTGAGCTTCATACACGTCTACTGATACTTCAATCCGCAATCATATTTAGGCTAGTAGCATACGCGAGGGGTTTATGTTAAAATCCTGGGACCACCAAATTGTGTCTCTGCCTTTGCCTGGGTCCAGTGCTACCGGTGTTTAAATGTTGTATGCCACCAGTATTATTAGACGGAGATCGTTTGTTGGTTTTGGATATAACATCGCCAGATATCTGCAGAACTTGAAAAAAAATTGATGTCAACAATGGTCAAACCTGAGGTGCATAGCCTACACGTCTACCGTAGTAGCTACCTATTCACTATGCGAAGGGTGTTCACATCCTGGGACCACCAGATTGTGTTTCTGCCTCCAGTGCTACCGGGATTTAAATTTTGTATGCCACCAGTAGTATTGGACAGAGATCGTTTGTTGGGTTTCTGATAAGTCATCGCCGGATATCTGCAGATCGTGAACAAAAATCTGATGTCAACAACGGTCAAACCAGAGGTGCATAAAGCCTACACGTCTACCGTAGTAGCTACATATTCACTATGCGAGGGGTGTCCACATCCTGGACCACCAAATTGTGTCTCTACCTCCAGTGCTACCGGTGTTTAAATTTTGTATGCCACCAGTAGTATTGGACAGAGGTCGTTTGTTGGTTTCGTGAAAAAAATTATGATGTCAACAATGGTCAAACCTGAGGTGCATAGCTCACACGTCTACCATACTTTGATCCGCAATCATAGTTAGTAGCCTATTCAGTTCACTATGCGAGGGGTTTGAGTTCAAATCCTGGGACCACCAAATTGTGTCTCTGCCTCCAGTGCTACCGGTGTTTAAATTGTGTACGCCACCAGTAGTGTTGGACGGAGATCGTTTGTTGGTTTTTGGATAAATCATCGCCAGATAAATTCTGATGTCAACAATGGTCAAACCTGAGGTGCATAGCCTACACGTCTACCGTACTTCAATCCGCAGTTATAGTTAGTAGCCTATCCACTACTATGCGAGGGGTGTTCACATCCTGGGACCACCAAATTGTGTCTCTGCCTCCAGTGCTACCGGTGTTAAATTTTGTACGCCAACAGTAGACTACCAAGTACCAGTATTGGACGGATTTTGTACAAACTTAGTGGATATTTCCGACTTGGAAAACCTAACAAATTGTCGGACTGTAGACCATGATCAAGAATCGACAGAGATTGAATTGATATACATACGGCATAGGCAGGGCTTGAGATAAGCGGGAGCCCAGGGGCTATTAGCCCCTCAAAATCCCTAAAAAGCCCCTGGCTCTAGATAAATCATGTGAACCAGGGGCTACTGAAAAAATCCCCTGGGTTTGATTTTCTAATCTAAACCAGTACTGGTATTAGTTGATCAAAAATTGATTAGCCCCTGGGTCATGCAAAATAGCCACTGGCTCTTGATAAATCCTACAAACCAGGGGCTACTTTTAAAAGAAAATAGCCCCAGGGTTTGACTTTCTTATCTCAAACCCTGATCAGCTGGGCGTTATCAAGTACCCCAAAAAGCAGAGTATTGCTTGAAGGCCCATTTCTCTCGCCCACTTGAGAATTTTTCGTCTAAGGAGGCTAAATTCAGAATTTAATATAGACAACTTCAACTGAGCTGACCATTACTGCAGAAGTTTAGCAGATGTGGGTACAGTGGGTTGAGAGAGAAAGGCCTTTAAACTGCAGGAACAAAGGATGACAATACATGCTATGCATTGAGTGTTGAGGGGTGAACACACTGAATGCGATACAATATGATACAACATTTTTGTCGCATGGATGTTAAAACAATTTCAACTTTTGCCGTACAACATTTTTGTCAAAACGCAACATATTTGGTTTGGCCAATCAATAGTGCGAGATGTATCATGTGACGGGAAGTATTTCCAGAGAGAGGGACATCTACTTGGTTTACAATGGCCTGCGGTCAAAATGCTGCATGTAGTCCATGTCGTCCATCCGATAAAAATGGGTAATATCGTAATTGTATCATATCGTATCACACACGTGTGTTCCTCACATTAACACGGAATTTGATAGTATGCTTCATGTTAGTGTATCAGTGAGTTTAGGGGGGAACTCGAACTTGACATACGATACAGAATCAAAGTGAGTGCCACTTTAAACTCACTGATGCACTCATACTATCAAATACAAAGCTGATAGTCAATGACAAGGCATATTATAAGCCAGAATTAGGCTCACACATTTCGAAGGTCATTGTGCTACCAACAAACCATACATGAGGCCCCCTCAACACCAAATCTACCACAGCAAATGAATAATCATGATATCACTGGTGTGTTCCTCAATTAAGTTACTACATAACCAATATAAATTAATGACAATCAGGTACAGAAACCAAATTATTGAACATAATCTGAAGGTCAGTCAGTGTGATAAATTAATGACAATCAGGTACAGAAACCAAATTATTGAACATATTCTGAAGGTCAGTGTCCTAGAATGTTGAAGTAAATACTCTATGTGAGGACCCTCACCACCAAATTCACCACATGTGGCAAATGAATAACCATGCTATTCTATCACTATATATGGTGTGTTCATGAATGAGGCCTACTAACAAATACAATAATAATCAAATTAATGACAATTAGGTACAGAAACCAAACTCATTGGACATAATCTGAAGGTCAATATCCTAGTACTTGTTAGGGTGTTGAAGTAACATCATGTGAGATCCCCTCACCACCAAATTCACCATGGCAAAAGAATAATCATGCTACTGTATCACTGGTGTGTTCATGAAATAGACCTACCAACATTTGTAAATGATAATCAATGATAATCAAATTATTGACAAGGTATATAGAAACCAAAATTACTGGACATAATCTGAAAGTCAATACCCTTGGCAGGGCTTGATTTTAACAGTCGTCCAGAACTACTGAAATTTGTGACGGACAACCAAGAGTAGTCAGCTAGGTTGTCCGACGGACGACCATCTTTCAAATCGCAAATAATGCTAACCTGATGAAGTAACATACTTGTAGCCATCCTCATGTGAGGTCCCCTCACCACCAAATCTACAATGGCATTTGGCATGCACCGGATTCCATAGGCTGGGGCAAGAGTTGGGAATCCCTGACAAATGTGAGGGGAAGAGGCAAATGGTGTGATATCATTTTAAAAAAATCTGCAAACATCAAGTACCGTTATTATTATTATTATTAACATAACTAATGTTTCAAAATAATGCATTTTTCATTGCTACCACTCTTTAGTTTGTTGAAATTACTGACACCATCATCAAATTACTTGTACAATTACAAACAATTACTCCACCCCCTGCCTCTCAACCCTCTCTTCACCCCAGTGGCATAGAGTTCCCCCTCACAGAAATTCTTGGGAACAAAATGGGGACAATGGCAAGGAAAATTATTGCTTTTTGAGCTATTTTAAATGCTGAACCTTAAAATGGGAATGGTAATTTTGTTTTGCCCCCCTGGAATGGGGACAGAAATTTAGTTTTCCCCCTCACACTGAAAAGCTGGCTACGCTGATGCTGCACCACCCGCTTGTCAATTTATTGACAAAGGAATGGTGAATTTATCCAACACTGAAAACCAATGACAAGACAAGTTCACTTATTAATGAACAATGAAGAACAGGTACTGCAGTGTATCCACATGGAACAGTGGAAGTGCCCTGCAAAAAGAGCCAGCCAATATTAAAATTGAAGTACTTACCTTTTTATTTTTATTACTGTGTGATGTGCTGTTGAACTAACATACCTTACATGATGAGGTCCCTTCACCAATTCACCATGACAAATGAACACCCCCACCATTTTCCCACAGATATGTTTAAAATGGAGTTTACTCTTACTAAATTCATTTGACAAACCAACAATTCATCATCATCATCAGTCCACTGCTGGATATGAAGACCACAGCATTAACAGTAGCCTCCAGTGAGTCTTGAATGTTACTAAGTTTAGTATCTTGTAGCTACTTGTAGCTGTGTAACCTCCTATAGCAGTCCACTGTGGGACTATACTGGAAGTGTAGAATCCTCACGAGACCCATGGCCCGAGGCGTTAGAGGTACCGTGCCTTGCCTAATAACACGACGCAACTACCAAGGGGGGTCTCGAACTAGGGATCCATCGCACCATAGCTACAGTAGTTTAGTATCTACGGGTTCAGGAAGCTCAACTAAATCTCATAGAGGAACCTGGAAGCCATATGTGATCATGGGTGAACACCGGCGATACCTCACCTTCTCTTTTTGAATCTGAGTGTTCAGAGTATAACGAGGCAAAAATGTAACTATTAGAATCCCACCCTGCTCCCGGGACAGCCATTTCACGTCCCCATCCGACAGACAGTAGTGAAACTTTCAGCCACTTTCCTAAATGCTAAGAGAGGTAATAGCAACCTATCCACCATCACTGCAGGACGGCCATGCCAAGCCTAACCAACGAACCTATTTTCCAGAATCAATTGCTTTCCCATTACAACAAAATCAACAACTGCAGTACAGCTGTCAAACTATTGAACCAGAAATTGCGAAACCATCAACAACTGCAGAACAGCTTTCGACGAGCCAGGATTGGAACTGAACCCGGGACTCGGCGGTGAAAGTGCTCACCATACCACTCTTGTACACCACGCTACCACCTTATCCGGTTTGTGTTATTCCTGAACTGCTGCAGTTTATCCTTCCAACATTAAATAGAAGCTAAAATTAAAAGAAATTGGGGGGGGGGGAGACAGTGGCATACCTAGAATAGTTGACACCTGGGGAGGGTCCTTTTTTTGTCACCCCATGCAGGGCATGCCATCGGCCATCCTGGGGGAGGGGAATGAGGGGAGGGTTTGTCCCCTCATTTTGAGAATTTTTTGTTTCACTAAGGTGGCTCAGATGTAAAATGGTGTTATCTTTGGCAAGCTTTTGAACTGTATATGTTGAGGAATCCTCATTCTTTAGTGAATGTTTCTTCGGAAGAGGAGGGCTGTGACATGGCACCCCCTGACTGGTACCAGGGCAGTCCGCTCTCCCCCCCCCCATGCTTAGTACGCCACAGGGAGGGGAGGGTAATTCAAGGTTCAATGTACTATGTTGGACTAAGGTACCCTATGGGCAGGCAAACTGACAATGGCAGATAACAACTTCAGGCTCATCATCTCATCATCATCATGAGGGCTCGAAATAGCCGACAGCACTGACGGCCATGGCTATCGTGCCCTCACTGATGGCCGTGGTGCCCCTCAAAAAGTGTCCTATGAAATAACATAGACCCATAGCCATTTTGCTCATTTTGGCTGTGCCCTTTTGAATCTTACTTCTAGCCCTGCAACATCATTTTGTTCATACTAATTAAGATTACTAATCTTTATTCCAGATACTACTGATCTTTATTCTATATACTACAGTAGTTTTGCTTTCATGATTAACACATCATTGAGTAACCTGGATAGATCTATTACAATGTTATGCCAATTGTTATTTCCCTCCCTCCCTGGAATATCATATTTTCTAACTTCAAATGTAGGAGAAAATTTCATACAATTATTGAATTGATACACAAATCAAATTTTGAGACCATTGCTGCAATCCCCTTTATCATGGCAGATGGCAATGACGAGAGCTACCCCATCCTACCACCCATGCTGATTTTCGATTTCTCGTTTGGTTTTGAATACATGGTGTACACTGACAATTGACACACTCAATGAAATTATGGAGGTCTCTGAGCTGTGTGTACACTGCATGAAACAGTACCACTACAAGGTCCCTTGGTGTTGAACACATGGTGTACGCTAACAATTCATCAGCTGTTCAACGCCCCTACCAGGGCTTTAGGTAGGATTGTGTTCGTAGGCTGTGTTTTGTGGAAACCAGGGTGTTCCACTAGTTGGAACGCTTTGTGCATTAGCGTGTAGTCAAGGAGCCCGCCCAGGCGAATATGGACCGCGTTTTCGTTGGTTAGGCCGTGCAAATCACGGTTGCACGGCTGGCTGCCTAAAGCCCTGCGCCCCACTCAATGAATTTACAATTGTCTCTGAGCTTTGTGTTGTAAATACACTGTGATATACAGTAACACAACTTCCTGAAAACAGGAATGCAAATTTACCACTATTGTGCATGTAGTACATGTAGAATATGGTACTGAGACTAGTGTTTACGCCATGTACTGACACATCACACTACACATTTGCATTTTATGAAACCAAAACCAAATCATGTGAATAAAACATAAACTTAAGCCTACATCAAAGAAAACTGAAACAAGTCTGAATCAAATTAAAACCAAATGATGTACTAAACAATATGGACCAAAACAAGGTTGTTTGTCCCCTACAAACAAAAGTGTGATTTCATAAAATGAAAAACTACATTTCCTGTTTTTGTATGATATAAAAAAAGGAATACTACTGTACCAGCAGACTTCACACTGCACCATACATTACCTGACAAACTAAAGCATGTTATCAGGGAGAAAGTAAGAGAAAGTAATAGATTACATATAATTATCATAACAATGAACTCATTTAACTTCACAACATACTCAACAGCATGCAATTATTGGCTTCATTATTAGATGAGAAGGCACCTTGGGATAGTAATAATGAGCAGAATGCATGTACTACAACAGCACATTTGGTAAGCAGGGTACGAGCCAGCTAATTTGTCACACCGGGTGGAGCATAATAGCTGTGACCCAGTGTGATACCACAGGTATTGGCATCAACGTGAAGCGGCGCAGAGTCAAGGGGCCCGCTCTTAGGTTCCAGGAGGCTAGGATTTTGGCACTTCTGGAAGAAATTAATCAACTTGAAGGGCATCATGTTAGTTGTGAGCATCAATTTAGGGTCATACAGCCAGTTGAATCCCCTGGGCGGCCAACTTTCAAACCAGGGGCTACCTAACAAAATCGGATTCAAACTGGGGCACGGCCCGGTTAAAATGGCCTGGCTGGAACCCTGTTTGGAACATGTATACTATAGGCTTAGAAAGATATCCGGTCTCATGTTTCTCGCCCCGAATCTTCCTATTTGATCTTCTCACTGTTTTTAATTTTTACCGGGAAATGGCATAATTATATTTTTTCATTGCCCAATCAATTTGCTAGGCAATCCATGCAAATAGTCTGGTATGTGAAGCAGACATCACAAACATGAGAAATGGTATGATCGAGTACCTAATACTATGGAATAGAAAAAAACTCACTATCAATATTTTGCACGCCTATGACTTACGGAATTAGACCTAATGCTACTGTTGAATGCACCATCACATTTCACATTCAAAGTTTAAAGTTGCATAAAGTGTGTTCAAGTTACATTTTTACAAGGTCTAAAGACCCCACCTATAGATATCTAAGCATCGCAATGCGTGCAAGCGTGAAAATTCGCAATGCGTGCAAGCGTGAAAATTGACAAAACAGCTCGCCTGTAGCAAACCCAGGTGAGCTGTTGTGCCCTCGCCTTCAATTTTCAAACCTAAAGCCTGTGAAACAGCTTGCCTATTGGTCAGAAGGCAACAAGGACATCAGTCCCACGAAATATTACTTGTCCAGGGCAATCAGGCTCCATTTGGAGTCTAGCAATTATATGACAATATGTAGCCTATACAGTGTATGAATGTATTGTACAGTTGTACTCAGTGATTTTATGAAGGAATGGTGGATTGCCTTACCGTACTAGCTCAAATAGCAATGTACAACATTCACACATATCCTCGGACACGATCTTTTGGCCCTGTGCTTCAATCTCCAGGTGAATATTTTTATCTTCACATCCAGGGGTGGTACAATCGACACTCCTCAACTCTGTTGTCGATGATGTAATACTCCTTGACTCTGTCTTGGAGGACGTTATCTCCAATGTCCTCTTCCAACCCCAAAGTTTTGCCATAATGCTACTGACCCCAGTACCCTAGTTTCAATTTAACACTTTCTCCTCAAAATAATTACTGTTTTCATCATATACATCATTTCCAAAAATAAAAATACCCTCATGATATACAGGTTTTGATCAATTGATACACACCGTGGTTTCAAACTATACTCAAAGAACTTGGAAGTATGCTTGTAATACCAACAATCAGAATATTGATCATCATTATATCCTGGGATAGTCAAGAATATTCAAAACCACTCCAGAAGATGTGATGTGATCAAAAAAATTCAGGTAACTGACTTCACTCAAATAATTTTGAACCATCTGGTATTAAAGTCAAAGTTATAATTCGGCACAATATTCATCACAAATACACCCAGAGGCATTGCTGGGTAACCTAGCGTACATTTAAAAACTTTGGCACCAATCATTGGCCACCAAGATGTATCTAACTCCTATACCATGAACTTGGAATCAAGCTCTCAAAGACAACAATCATCAGAACTTCCATAGCCTACACTCTATCCTTAGTCAACAGTGTTACAGTAGGTACTTAGGTAGCCTATCATAGCCTACATGTATAAACTTTGGCACTTGCAACCATTGACCACCACAGTGTATAACTTTCACTCCAGGAGCTTGGAAGCATGCTTGTAAAGTCAACATGAGTATCCTACACTGTATTCCGAGTCAGTGTTACGTAGCCTATCATAGCCTACAGGTATAAAACTGAACTTGACTGTACAGAAGCGCAACAAACTTCTCCGCGGAGGGCAACACTGCATCAGGTCCACCTAATCTAATCGTAACCTGAGCCTTGTCATAACTTTCCATTTTTCTGAGGCCAAATGTTGAAATGGGCAAATATGGCACCTGCTGTGCTTAAAGGAGAGACAGGATCTCCCAGAGAGTGAAAGGAAAGGAAAGTCCAGTAAATGTGTGTGAAAAAAGAAGTCTGAACTATCAACAAGCTATTAATGTGTGACGAATAGATATGAATTCACAGAATATTGTTCAACACTTCAATGTGAAAGAAGATCGCTGTATAAAGTCATGCAAAACAGACACAAGGGTAGTAGAAACAAACTTCTAAAACTATTTCCTGTATCACATCATCAAAGTTTCCTGATATCAGATCATCTACGACCATTTCCCAGGATAGATTACAGACCACAGTATGTTGTACAATATGCTTGAAATAAATTTCTCAAAATCGTCAAAATATTCCTGTTAAATTGGCGAACATTCCCAAAGGTTGGGTACGGTGCCTTCCTTGAAAGGAGGAACACTGCCTAGATCTTGCAGACCCGCCGAGGGTGCGTGACACTGAAAAGATTTAGGATGATACACAGGAAGTAGTTGTCAACAGTGATACTGAAACAGGGACAAACATGTGTTTTCAAACAACTTTCTCATTTGCCCTTTGTGATAATGTGCCCATCTCCAACAGGAAAACCAACTTCAAACTATGAGGAAGGGCCTGAAATTTGGAGGGAGTGGGCCCAGGCAACTTAAGTTATCAACTTAAATTAGCACCAACGGCACAACTATTGTCATGACATGAGTCAACTGAATTAAATAAAGCAGCACGATCAGTCCAGCCATAATCAACACAAAATAACTGGCAAACAAGGGGGTAAATTACCTACACATTTTGAGAAGGGGAAAACCAAAATATTAGGGCTATCTCAAACACCAAATCTAGACTCAAACTATGGGGAGGAGACTGGAATTGGAAGGGAGTTTAGAGAATGGTGTAACTTTAAATTTTCAAACAGCACTAATGATACACACATCTTCATGGCCTAAGCTCCTCGGATGTGTTTAATAATCAATTGGAGGGCTTTTAAACTCACTGAAATTTGCCAGTATTTGAACTAACTACTGGTCTGTCAGGGCAAATGGTAGCACGTTTGCAGAATTTTGTGATCGCTTCGGGAAATAAATAGGGATCTAAAATCTAAAGTAAATAAATGAAAGTTGGAACATTTATTTCAACACTGCTAGCTCATTGGTAAAAACTGACTGTATATCGTATCACAGCGTATATGTGTATATCCACCTTCAGTTATCTGGAGTAAGCAGAGTTAGACGCCATGTTGCTCCCCCCGATATATGTAAGTTATGCATAAAAGCATATGAAAATTGGCCGCCACCCAGAATTAGAATTATTGCATGGTGAGTAGATGATTGCCTTGCCATCGCACACAAGCTCAACCTCAAGTTCGCAGGAAGTTAAAACTTTCTGCAGCTCTGATTGGTACTAAGGTGCAATAATAAACAATAAATCACCTTGAGAGGTCTGAAATCATTTTGCATGCAAGAAAAATTTGTCTTTCATGCTATGTACTGCTACTATTCAATCCAAGTCTGGCACCAGACTCAAATAACTAATATTCAGGTGAAAATCTCAAAATTAGTAAATAATAAAATACTATTCGAGGGGAATAATCAACAAATGGATGCTACCCAACCCTGCAGACCCTTCATAAATTAACCCCCAGCCTGTCAAGAATTAGGCCAAACTCTCCCCGAATCTATCCTAGTGGGCTATAATATAGCTATGCTGATTTATCCTTTATGCAATACACAATTGGTCCCAATTATGTGACTTAAATTCAGCAAGGGTTGTTTCAATTGGGGCTCATCCCATATTTTTAATCCTCTCTACATCCCACACATACCTATGAATATTCAGTCTGAACTTCTTGGAATATAATAAAAGATACAATAAACTTTTATTGGGAACTTGTAACTTGTGAGCACTAAATCCAGCAAGCAATCATAACGTTCTACAATACTTGCTAAATGCATGTAGTAAATAATAAAATACTATTCGAGGGGAATAATCAATAAATGGATGCTACCCAGCCTGTCAAGAATTAGGTCAAACTCTCCCTGAATCTATCCTAGTGGGCTATAATATAGCTATGCTGATTTATCCTTTATGCAATACACAATAGTCCCAATTATGTGACTTAAATTCAGCAAGGGTTGTTTCAATTGGGGCTCATCCCATATTTGTAATCCTCTCTACATCCCCAGCCAATTCACCCCTTGAAAATGCATTTCCTTGAAGCTTAGTGGCTTGATTTTGGACACATGTTTTATAGCTTAG
>JAODUJ010048247.1:0-12162 GCA_027564615.1 Psolus chitonoides | reverse complement strand
GTGGAAATGTTAAAGTCAAGGGGAGCATCCCCAAAAAGGGGGGGGGGGGGATATATCCCCCTCATCCCCCCCCCCCGGATGGACGCCCCTGGACCGTAGGCCTACTATGATGAACACACATACCAAGTATGAGTTGAATTGATGTTCACTCTATCAAGTTATAGTGTTTGAGGTTTCTGTATTTAGTCGCTATTGACCTCGGGTGGCGTTTTGACCTCCATCAAAACAATATAGTGAACATGTACGAACTATGATAAACATACACACCAAGTATGAGCTCATTAGAAGTTTATCCTATCAGGTTATGGTGCTTACAAGATTTTCACAGTATCTGACCTATGTTGACCTCAGATGACGTTGGATCTCCAACCAAAACAGTTTGGATCAGGCACTTACTATAATGAACACTCATTCTGAGTAAAAGCTCAATAGAAATTTGCCCTATCCGGTTGTGGGGTTTTCAAGGTGTATACAATTTGGCCCCTGACGCGGTTGACCTTTGACCTCTGGGATCGAGAATGTATCAGGAACATTTAGAAGCCAGGGCTATAGGCCTATGCCTATGCCTACCAAGTTTGGACCCTGTGGGAATTGAAGTTTTCGCGCAGGACCTAAACAAACCTGAAGTGGCATGACCAGAAAAACTAGTGGCGCGCGTGAGTGACCCAGTGAGTGAGTGAGTGAGTGAGTGTGTGAGTAAGTGACATACAAAGAGGACGATAGGTTTGTTACGTTCGGGAGCAGTACAAGTATAGCACGGTTGGTCCGACAGATTCTTTTAGCATCATCCAGTGAATTAGTTAACATTTATCATGCACCTTACACCAGGAGGTTTATGGTGCACCGAGCCAACGGTTCAATATTCCAATTTAATATCACATTGATATATTTACAGACCATTCATTAATATGTATTAATTCATCATCTATATATTCCTTTCAGCGAGCTTTTCTGTGACCCTTTTATCTGGCATCAACTCATTTTGCTCGAGACATCAATTTGTCTCTCCACTGCTTCCTATCCTGCGGAGAAGCATGGTTACTCGAGACAAAATGATGTCTCGAGCAAAGTAAGTTGATGTCAGAACAAACATCAACGTCCTCTGACATCAATGTCCTAAGTGAAATTGTTATCATATGGCTTGTGGAAATGTAACTTATCCTGTTGTACTGTAAGAAAGTGTTTAACGTTTAAAATATCTGTCTCATTTATTTTGATTATGAAATGAAGACTGGACCCTTCATATTTTACTTCAGAGATAGCTACATTAAATTAAACCGATTGCGGGCCGGGGTACTTTATTTTCATTTCTCGATGGAGACATACGTCATAAGTCATGTTGTTACGTTGTGTGTGCGTGACTGCTTTTTTTTTTAAGGCGAAATCCAACCCGACTATGAAGGGGTGGAAGTTCATTCAGGGGTGCCATAAGCTCCAAAACATTTCATGGGATTCGCGACTATTGCCTTTCGCTTAAATTGTGTAGGACTGATAAGTGATACCCACATCTAGGGCGGATCTAATAAGCTAATATGGGTTATATTTTCGTCACGATTTGACCCACTCTGGCTATACAAACACACTCAATACGACAAACTTAAGATAATCACATACTTAGTGTGTAGGTTGTCCATAGTGAATAGATAAACTAAACTGTTTTTGTTTGTTTTGAGAACCATGACCGTTTGAGGTCACTCATTAGCTGAAAACATTGGAAAAGATGATTAATAAGTATTGCAATTTCGTATGAATCTCACAATTATATTCTGGAAACCAGCTTACCAAAGTCTTGTTTTGTTATGGTGTGATAGTGATTTGTGTTTTTTTTTCTTCAATTACCTATAATATATTCACTTTACGACAGCACTCATGTTTAAATTGGGGTTTTCTCTCGCGGAGGACTCAACGTAGTAGTGAATTTTAGGAGGGACGAATCATATTTGCATCTGTTCAAATACCATTTCAAGGCCAATCTTCCAATGTATACTGTGATGGGTACAACAATGTCATGAATTTGAAAAGGAGAGGAGAGCGCCCCATGTATCCCCTCCTAGATCCGTCACTGCAACGTGAAATCATTATTTTCGTTTCGATTTCCATAATTTACATATAAAGGCAAGTTTACGTGACATCCAAGTCGACATTCCAACTATATCGTCAAACAAAATTCCTCTTATATTTCTGATGTCATTTGCTGTTTTCATTGTCGGTAACTTACATAACCCACAACATACTCTAGCAGCAATGCAGCAGTACACGCCACAGCTACTTGAATCTATTTGCTTTGCGAAAGGTAGGTGCTGGATGTGCCATCCAATAGGAAATGATTTGGTCTTTAGTAGGCTAGGGATATCTTCAATGCATCCGTTTTCAACACCTTTTGCGAAAAAGTTATAAAAATGTATTCCACGTTTCAAATTAGGTTGATTACTTCCATGCATAGAATCGATAAGGAAAATGGTTTGCTTGCGAACACTAATTATGTACATAGTGAAGTGATTGTTGTAAAGAAGGGGTGCAAAAATGCATTCACAGATTGAATCATTTACATACATGTTTTCTTTATATTTTCCAAACAAAGAATAATCCCCTTTAATTATCCGTTGCACTATATTTATTGGGATGAAACCAAAACGTCTGTTGTTTTGTAGTTTGTTCGAATTGGCTACTATTTGTGAGATGTAACAGTCAACGAGTGTCTCGCTCAACCAACCTATGTTTTGTTTTTGTTGTCTATGCGGTTTGATATGATCCACTAAATTAGCTAACTCTCTCCACGAAATTTCGTATTCATTGATTCCCAGTGCTGTTTTACAGTCGTTTTTAACTAATTGAGCCTGATTCCACACAGACTCTACAAAGCTGTTAGCTTCCAAAACACCGTCTACGGTGCTTGTTAAGTCAATGGTTTCATGCCTTGTTTCACTAACGTTCTCTTTTTGTTTTTGGTGTAAATCTCTTTTTGAGTTAACAGATTCAGACCTAATTTTATCTCCATTTTCGTTCTGTATTGGTGGCAAATCCTTTCTTACGTTTGCAGATTTGGGCCTTATTTTATCACAACTGTCGTTCAGTTTGGGGGGTAAACCCTTCGTTGAGTTAGCAGATTCTTGCTGTATTTTATCACCATTTTCTTTCTGTTTTGGCGGTAGACCACTAGCTGTGTAATTCTTTAACAATGACTTGTGAATGCTGTCTCCAGCAAGGGACAGTTCATGAGCAGAAAGAAAAAAAACGTAACCGTTTTTATTCACTTCTTTTATCGCCAAATCAATACTTAATTCAGTTACGCTGAAATCGTTGTACTTGATTGCTGTGTTGTTGTTAAATACAATCGCAGTATAATGCCCCGAGTTCGGTTGATCTCCGTCATGAAGAATAACACTAACTATGTAGTACTCGCCATGGCTGTAATCATCACTAATTTGTACCGTTAAGTTTGGATCAATAGATACAACCCGTTTGTTTTTCTTTATAATGCCCCCGATCATTTCATATAGTTTTAGTTCGACTATTACAATATTTGGAAAGAAGTTAATTACCTTTTGTCGCAAGAGCCATATGTCCTTGCCAGCACATATATCATTTTCACATTTGAAATTGTTCACTGTTTCAGCGTAAAAATAGTTTTCTAAGCAACTTTGGAGAGAATCGGATGTAACTGGCAGCTGAATAGAAGTGCATTGATGCTTTTCGACGCTATGTGGTATACCATACTGAACAGGTGCTGCATATGTATGACAAAATCCATATTCGGTATAGCTGAAATCAACACATACACCGCGTCGTACCAAATATGGACATACAATCCTTGATACAAATTCACACGCATCCTGTTGTTCTGAAGGATTTGCACCCATTAGCCGTAATGAAAGTGTGACGGCATTTTTCAGTTCATGTTCGGCAATCACTGAGCAATCTGAAGACTTAAGTAAGCTGTATACTTTTTCTAGTTCTTTGTCTATGACTCGGGAGTGTATGGTGCTGACAGGTTTACTCATTTCTATGAACGCAGTTGCTTCCATTGTGGCATTGAACCAACATGTTAAGTTTGAAATGTTAGTCATTCCCGGCTGTGAAGGTCGGACACAAGCTTTTTTGGGACGTGAGAGAGTGTCTGCGTTCTCGCTTTTTCGCTTTTGAGAAGCTTTGGGGAGATCTTGATTGTTTTTTGTTTTAAATTTTAGTTCCTTTGATGGCTTAGAAAGATAAATACCACACTTGTTCGTATCCGCGAGTCTCCTCCTTTTCCCCCACTTTTCTGTTGCAACACGTGATGATCTTTTGGGTGCGGCTACCTTTGATGTAAGGAATTCGTCAGCATATTCTCTTTGTAAGGGGACAACATCCCGTTCATATATGCGAACAAACTCGTCTAATTTATATATCCTCCTATAAGACGTCTGAATCCTCTTTAGTTCTTGCATACGTTTTTCTATTGACCCCTGTGTGCGGTTGTCTTTTGTAAAATTTCTAAATTTGATTTTTTCAACTAAACCAAACCTGTCATTAAAATCAGCGTATGCCTCACTTTTGCCGTGACGCCCCAAATTCCCCAACAATATCGATGACCAGCACGGTAATGTAGGAAGTAATAATCGAAGTATTTCATCGACAAATGTAAGTGAATGATATAAATTTGGTATCGATTCATCAGTTTCATTCACATTTATTTTACTTTTCGCAGAGTCAATGATGTCTGTAAAATATGCCTTAAAGGGAGACATAGGAGACTGGTTAATATATTCAGCCTCTGTCATATCTGTTTCATCATTGTTTATGTTACTGTTAGGGTTCCTCAGAATATCGTGAAGCTCTGTGGGAAGAGTATCTCTTTTTATATAAACGTTTAGTTTTTCAAAGTGATCTTTAACATTCTGAGTGAAAGTCTTAGGGATCGTGACATGTACTATGGACTCTATAATAGAGGCTATTTCGGCTAGGTTTCGGCTTCTCAACATTGCACCAATCCAAAACATACCGATTGAATGATGTTTTCTATATTGTTTCCTGCATAACTTTGCTGCATTCTTCATAAAGTGAGCAGCACATGTGTGTATAATTGTTTTTTGTAAATCGGTTTTGGATGCCTGACCACTTATTATTCTATAACATCTAGCCCAATAGTCTTTTGGTTCTTCGCAGGTGAAACATCTTAAAACAGCAAGGAGAAGTGTGGGACTCCCGTCAATCATAATCATTGCCGGCCTTGCTATGTTGGCGTGACCATATACTAGTTTTTCCGTGTGTATAAATGTGTTCAGAAAGTAACTTACTACATTAGCGGTATGAGCACTACTAAGCAAGGTTGCTACAGCGAAGGGCTGTCTGCCAGCTACTGGATGTCTCACAACTAGTTCATATACCTGATATTTTTTTGTTGAAGCGATTTCGGTTGTCCTAGTCATGATTGAACCCGTCGCATCTAAGTATACTACATCTCGTTTGCATAGTGTATGCCATATACGTATACCTAATTCTGTCCAAAGCATTAAAAATGGGGGCTCGACTGAAAATGCCCGTATTGTCCCAGGTATCTTAGAAGGTGTAGCATCTTCACGGACATCCTGTAGAATATTTTGAACATTATCTTTGTTGCTAGGACTAGCAATGGAGGAAGTTTTACTTTTAGATTTTTGCGTTAGAATCATGTTATGTAAATCAGTTACTTCACTATCACACCCCCTCATTTTTCTTCTTCCATCACTAGCAATTTTCTGCAAAACAGTTTTGCTCGGCGCATTGTCTCTACAATTTGTCTGTAGCATTGTTCTTGGAAGGGCCCGCAATCGATCAAGGTATTCTCTTCTCGGGGGCTTAAATTGTAAACTCTCTTGAAGTTGTATACGGTCAAGACACCTTATGTATCTGGAACACCTTTGATCCATTCGATGTTTTACATCACCATGTATCATCACTTGTGTGGATAAATGTATTTCTGATGGCATGAACATTTTCACTTTGACGTTGCAGTCAGGAAATTTACAATATCCTTCTGCCCGAAAGACAGGTCCTCGCATACTTGCACTGTCGGCCAACCGTGCATAGTGTTTCTTAAACTGAATGGAGCAAACATTGAAAACAGTCTGTAGTCCTTTTGCAAAAATATTCACCCATTCCATTGGAAGTGTATTGAGCTTTTGATTGGCTCTGATACTTGACCAATCACTCCTACTTATCATAAAAATTGGGGTTCTGTTTGGTATAGGAGTTGTGAGGAATTTCTGTTTGTCGTCAATAGTTGTGTGTTGGATGTTTGGTTGTAATTTTTGTTTAACACGTGTGTTGCTGTCTGAGTTTGAAGATTGGGTCATGCGCCGGCGTTTTCCTATTTTGTTTGTTTGTTTAAATTGTTCGTTGGACTTTTCACGATGATCATTGCAGGTGTCTGGGAGGGGAGAGGGAGGACCTTGTGTGGGTTTGTCGTCGTTTGTTCTGGATGATGAGTTATTTCTGCCACTTATTTGATCTAACTCAACAGGTTCCTCATTGCATGTGTCTGGGAGGGGAGAGGGAGGACCTTGTGCGGGTTTGTCGTCGTTTGTTCTGGATGATGAGTTTTTTTTGCCACTGATTTGATCTAACCCAATAGGTTTCTCATTGCATGTGTCTGGGAGGGGAGAGGGAGGACCTTGTGTGGGTTCGTCGTCGTTTGTTCTGGATGATGAGTTCTTATTTAACTCAACAGGTTTCTCATTCACTTTATCTGTAGTCGTGTTGTAGGTATTCGGTGTATGTTCAGTAGTGTTCATTTGGAGGACGTCCGAAGTCTTAGTTTGTTCCTTGTTATGGAAATATTTAACACCATTATTACATGTACCAACACCACAGAAAAAATCCATATTCGCCAAATCGGTGTTCAGTTGATATTGATTTATGTTGACACAATTTATGTGGTACCAACCATCGCACAAATCGCACTGAATCATGGTTTGTGATAGAGACGCTTTCTTCCTACATATGCAATGAACTTCATTTGTAACCCAACTATCAGAAAAACGTTTTTTCTTTGGTTGACGTTTGATACGAGTAGAATCAATGTGTGTTTTTGTTAAGTCACGGATATTTCCCCTGTTGGATTTCCACAACAATTTGATATATTTTCTTGTTACATTTTTACAACACTCGAAAGATTTTAATTCTGTAATAAACTCATCTGTAAAATCTCTCTCAACACTAGTGTACCAAGCAGCATCCTCTTCTGATGTGCTCTTAGACAGACTAGCAATAGCTGTTGCCATTTCCTCGTATTGGACGGAAAAGGGTTTTCCTGGTCCGCCGCCAAGAGATTTCTCTAGTTTTGCCGTCATCTGCCAAAACAACAATACAATTGGTAACAGTTTCACCTACACTACACTTTAAGGCAAATGTATTCCTGGCAAAAAAGTTCAATTTGAAATCACGAGAACCGTTTGTATAGAAAGCACGGATCTAGGTTAAAGGGAAGCCTGGCCTAAATACAATGCGTCAAACAAATTATATTGTAGAGCATTACCCATATCGTACTTAATGGAGAAAGTCCGGTGTTTCCATCACATTCCAATCGAGAGAAACAAAACTAGAGTACCAATGGTGCAGTAGCTCATACCATATACACTAATAATAATAATAATAATAATAATAATAATGATAATGAGCTCATTCTACGATAGCATCAAAGATAGTTGTAAATCCACATTTTGACCTCAAATGACCCCCGATGACTTCCGAATAACATTGGACAGTTTCGGCGCCAAATTTTGACTATATCAATCGAGTTTCATGCGAATCCACATTTCGACCTCAAATGACCCATGATGACCTCTAAATGACCTTCAACATTTTCCGCACCGAATGTTGACTATATTTATCAAGCTTCATGTAAATCCATAATTCGGCCTAAAATAACCTCTCATGACCTTCAAATTACCTTCAATATTATTGGCACCAAATGCTGACAACACGTACCAAGTTTCATGTACATCCAACATTCTTTAGTATGCAAATGAGCCTATTCAATTAGCATCTGTTGTGCCAAACTTCTAATCAGTTTGAGAAACCATGACCATGCTACCCGCTATCAGATTTTGTCGTCGCCCGACACTATACCATTGAATATGTAGGATAAGAAGGTGTTTTGGGTATTTTCACCTAATCTCTAATGAACCCAAGATAACCTTTGACCCCAAATTCCCGAACACCCTAAAGAAAGCACTGCACAAGTATCATCACAACAAACTATCAACACTGTATCACGTAATCTATATGAGAAGCATTTTTATTGTTTTCATAAAATGGCGTTACATGACACTTAGATGACCTTTGACCCAAAATTCCTGAATGAAGGAAGCGCTACTCAAGTATCATTATGACAAACTATCAAAACTGTACCATGTAATCTGTTGGAGAAGAAGCATTGTTAGTGTTTTCACAAAACGGCACCAAATTATGCCAATATGTTTGATCCCGAATTTCCGAATACCCCAAAGGAAGCACAACCCAAGTATCATCATGACAAACTATAGCAAGAGCGCCAATAGTGCAGTACATTATACCGGCTATTCAGTGTAGTGATTCAACAAAATGGCGTAATTGCACCAGGTGGATGGTCACAAACAGCTGAAGGACCTTTTCAAAACAATGTGAAAACCCCGGATTCAATACCCCACAACTAGAATTCATCCTCAAATGACCCCTGATGACCTCCAAATGACCTTCCAAATTTTCGGCACCAAATGCTGACTTTATCTTTCAAGTTTCATGTTATTCCATAATTTATCCTAAAAGACCCCTGATGACCTCCAAAATACCTTTCAAATTTTTGGCATCGAATGCTGACTACCAAGTTTCATGTAAATCTATCATTCCACCTCAAATGACCCATTATGACCTCCAAATGACCTTCAATTTTGTGTTACCAATTGGTGACTATATGTACCAACTTTCGCGTCCATCCGACAATCTATAGTATTTTGGCCTAAAATGACCACAAGATGACCACTAGATGACCATCCACCCAAATCCCCGAACACCCGCAGGTAGCACTACCAGAGCAATATTATGACAAACTCTCAACACTGTGCAATCGAAACTGTATGAGAAGAAGCATTTCGCTGCATAATCTGTAGAAGAGCATTTTTAGCGTTTTCACAAAATGGTGCTAACTGATGCCAAGATGGCCTTCGACCCCACATTTCTGAACACCATGAGGGAAGCACTAACCAAGTATCATTATGACAAACTACCAAAACTGTACCATGTAATCTGTAGGAGAAGAAGCATTTAGTGTTTTCACAAAATGGCACCAAATGATGCCAAGATGACTTTTGACTCCCACATTCCCGAACACAACAAAGGTAGCACTACCCAAGTATCATCATGACAAGCTTTCACAACTGTACCACGTAATCTGTAGGAGAAGAAGTTTGTTTTTGTGTTTTCACAAAATGGAACCAAATGATGCCAACATGACCTTTGACCCCAAATTTCCGAACACTCCAAAAGCAGCACTATTCAACTATCATCATGACGACTATCAAAACTGTACCACGTAATCTGTAGGAGAAGAAGCAATTTTAGTGTTTTAACAAAATGGCACCAAATGACGCCAAGGTGACCTTTAACCCCAAATTCCCGAAAACCCCGAAGGAAGCACTATCCAAGTGTCATTATGACACACCATCCAAACTGTACCATATAGGAGGAGAAGCATTTTTTGTGTTTCCTAAAATGACGCTAAATAATATCAAGATGAACTCTGATCCCACATTCCCGAACACCACGAAAGAAGCACACCATGAGAAACATTATGTCCCACTATTAAGAACGTGCTATGCTTGGTGAATAAGGAGATACATTTTGAAGGTTTGCAGAGAATGGCTTGTAATGACCCCAAATGACCGTTGACCTAAATTTCCTGACGGTCAAAAATAGCCAAATGGCCAATGATCATTGTGTCCAAGTTGCATCAGAACCCATCGCAGCATGTGCGCTCCGGGATAAAACAAACAACTGTGAACAGAAGGATACATAGATACATACATATATAGATACAGCTTTTCAAATCTAGGAAAAATAGGCTGGATCTTGCTTCTTTATCCTAGCTCTTTGTGCATGAGGGTTGCCTCACGTTTGTGCGGCAGCTATGGGTTCGCCCTTCCCCATGTCACTTTGTTTAAAAAAAAACATACATAGAGTGACGGCGGCGGATCACAATAGCTCAACCAGTATAGCTGACGTGGAGATGTAAATTCCCACTTTTTTGACAAATATCGGTTCTATACATTGAACAGCCACCCCACCTACAGTACAGGTATCAATGGTGGTTAAACTCAAAACGTGTTTTTTTTTAATCAAAACGTGGTTATTTTCTCAATTTTGATTGTTTATTCCTTTATATTGCACTTTTTGTTTCACGTAATAGCGATGGTGTTTCACGTGTATCGTGGTAGCGCATTAGGTAACAATTACGGGCTGATAATGCGCTATAGCAAATGTATAATTGTAAATACTAGTGGTCTGCATTCGCCAATCGAAATTTGTAGCATTCAAATTGTATCATTGCATACCTTATAACTGTGTGTTGACACATAGTGATCAAGGAACTGATCTTCATCTTCTACCACGCATGGGCAATCAATACACGTAATTCCGGTGGTGCGTTCCATTCTCTTGGCGCCATTTGACTTCGCTGTTTTACCACTCTGTATACATGAGACAATGGAAAATATATTGTGAATTACTGCGTAAAATATTCAAGCTAAAAACAAACAGTAATTCCTGCCTTCAGAATTAAAACAAGATAACACGTGTGCAAATAAAGTTGTTTAGTATTTTACCACTGGTGACCAGCGGTGTGCGCAAAAGGGGCCGGGCCATGGCCCCACCACCTCTGGGCTCAGTCGGGAAATCGAGGGAGTTTGAGAAATAAACAAGAGCCGAGGGCTTCGTGGTTCTTTGCCTTTAGATTTGAAATAGGGTTTTACTGCTTGACCTATGTTGACTTCAGATGACATTTGAGCTCAATCAGAAACAACAGGGTCACATACTGACCATGATGAACACACACACACCAAGTAGGAGCTGAATTAAAGTTTGTTCTGTCAAGTTACGGTGGTTACAAGGTTTTCTACTCTGTTGACCTTAGATCACCTTTGACCTCACACGAAGACAACAGGGACCATGTACCAACTACGATGAACACACGTACTAAGTATGAGCTCAATTGAAGTTTGGCCTATCAAGTTATGGTGGTTAAAATGTTTTTAGTGTTTGACCTCAGATGACCTTTGACCTCAACCAAAAACAACAGGGATCATGTACTAACTACGATGAACACATGTACCAAGTATGAGCTCAATTGAAGTTTGCGCTATCAAGTTATGGTGGTTGCAAGGTTTTGTTGACTACATCTGCCAAGTTTCATGTCCACTCATATTTTGACCTCAAACGACCCCTGATGACCTCCAAATGACTTTCAACTTTCCCTAATAATTATGATAAACACACATATCAATTATGAGCTTAATTGAAGTTTTCCCTATCAAGTTATGGTATTCCATCTATAACTTGACCTCAAATGACCCCTGGTGACCTCTACAAGACCTCCAATTGTTCTACTATTTATGATAAACACACATACCAAGTATAAGCTCCATTGAAGTTTTCCCTATGAAGTTATGGTGTTTAACCCATAATTTGACCTCAAATGACCCCTGATGACCCCAAATGACATTCAAAATGTTCTACTATGTATGATAAACAGACATACCAAGTATGAGCTCAATTGAAGTTTCGCTATCAAGTTATGGTGTTTAAATCACAATTTGACCTCAAATGACCCCTGCTGACCCCACAAGACCTCATTATTTTATACTATGCATGATAAACAAACATACCAAGTACAAGCTCAATTGAAGTTTTCCTTATCAAGTTATAGTGTTTACACGTTTTTCAATGTTTGGCCCCTCTTGACCCCAGACGACCTTTGATATCCACCAAAAACAATAGGGAACACCTTCGCACTATGATACATCTATAGGCCTACACCAAGTATGACAATTATCAGTTGATCTGTCATTGAGTTATCGTGTACCCAAGGTGGCGTCACATACATACATACATACATACATACATACATACATACATACATACATACACGCATACATACATACATACATACAT
>JAODUJ010048136.1:0-12163 GCA_027564615.1 Psolus chitonoides | reverse complement strand
TATGGTAATTTGTTCCAGAGTGTGGGGGCTGCAACTGAGAAAGCTCTGTTACCATAAAACATTGTATAAAAGCGAGGTTGTCTCCCTAGATGATTGACCTTCATTTGAACAGAGCATATGGTAAGTATAATATAGGCCTGCAGCAGTCTCAACTGTCTATGAATGCTCCCTAAGGTGCTGTGGGCGAATTGTCTTGAGGAGGACAAGCTGTTGTCCATGTAGCTTGTCATCCCTCTATTTCCATTCTCCACCAGTACAGGGTTCCCAGACACTCTGGAAAACCCTGAAAATGAGCTTGCCGGAAAACTCAGGGAATCTTGCCTGTGAACATTGGACCAGTTCGAAGTCTTTGGTATGACCCAGCCCGGAGTCAAACTTGAGACCCCCCCCGGCTACAAGGTCGATGCTCTAACCACTCGGCCACGCAGTTGATAAAACGGGAAATATTGTCCATGGAATTTTGGATTTTGCTCCGGGGAAGAAAATCAGGGAATTTTGTTTTCATCAATTGTTGCCAGTATCCAGCAGAGATCCAAGTTTAACACAGCTGGTGGTGGAGCAGGGGATCTCGTAGCCCGGAGGCAGTAGAAGTAAAAATTCCTTGCTCAAGAACTCAAAATGATCCGAGATCGGCCGAAACTCACCATCCTTGGATCAGAGTTTCTGAGAACTAGTTTGGCCACCATGCAACCCCCATATAGAGGGCTGGCATCGACGTCACATGAGCTTCCAGACAGCGCCATCCCGGGGGACAAATGTAAACAAAGCTGAAACAGAGTAACCCATGCGCGCAAGGTCCGAACGTAAGTGCATTGTATTGTGTGTAGACAGTCTGAACCCTCTACGGTAATTTTTACATTGTTCCCCAGGAGGGCGCTGCCTGCATACGTGTGACATCATATGCAAGACCTCTATTGAGCATCTGGCGACAATTGTGATGTCATAGATGCACTTGGGCTGAAAAGCTCTTGGTAATTCTTTTTAACCTATTTGCTTTTATTTACACCAAGTTGGAAGGTTATGTCGAAGTTCCTAATGTTTTGAAAAATACAATTTGTTAGCATCGTGACTGCTTTCAAAACTGAACACTGAACAGTGTTTGTCAGCTAATTTGACAATAATAGAAGTGAGATAATGATAGAATAAATTTTGCTATACAAGCATACAACGTTCCATTTTGGTGTCGACTATCCCTTTATTAGCGTTGCGGGACGTACGATCACTAACCTCCGGTTCGCCAACGACATCGATGGGCTGGCTGGGAACGACGAAGAACTCGCTTGGTGAACCGGACACAACACCTTCCAAGTACGGCATGAAGATCAGTGCTGAAAAGACAAAGCTAATAACGAACAGTGCGGAATCCATCACAACAAGAATTACAGCCATTGGGAAAGAGCTTGAGACAGTTACCCAATTCAAGTAGCTGGGAGCCAAGACGAAGGGTCAAAGAAAGAAATTCTTGCCCGAGCTGCACAAACGGCAACAGCAGTGACAAGCCAAACTGAAACTCTTGCAGGCACTGGTACTTTCCATCTTTGTATATGCATGCGAGTCCTGGACACTAACAGCGGAACTCCAAAGAAAGATCTAGACTGTCGAAATGAGGTGCCTGCCCTTAGGCATTGAGGTTTCTGGGCATTTTCTACACTGACCACTTGAGCAATGAGGAAATCCGCAAAAAGTTCACCCAACATGTGGGTAAATACAAAGAAAGGAAAGCTCAGGTGGTATGGGCACGTAACCAGGTCAAGAGGGCTGTCCAATGATCAATGCAGGGAAAGCGGAGACGTCGCAGACAGCGGAAGAAAAGGTCATATAACATTGCTGAATGGACCAGAAGAAGCTTGGCAGAAACCCAGGCACTGGCTCACTACATACCGGAGTAGAGTCGACTGGTGCTTCATTCATCGATGCGCCCCTACGATCCTGGCGGTGTATTCCTTACTGGAGGCGACATAAATCCATGCAGTCATGATGGCGTATGTATGTATGTGTGTATAAGCGGGTATGTGTGTCCATGATGCCCCACTTGTAAACACGATTACTACAGAATACAGATGTCTACAAAGTTCATACTTGGCATGTAGATTATCCATATGGAGTACAATAAACATTTTGTTCTTGGTGGTGATAGAGGGTTATTTGAGATTACCAGTGGTCGAAACCTACCGGTAGCGATGGCAGATACAGAAGTGAGTTCTAGGATGTGCCAGTTTCAAGACCATTTTATGGGGCGAAACATGAGATATGTACAACAAGAGCACTAATGGTGCAGTAGCTCAAACCATATGACCACAAAGGACCTCTAGATGACCGTTGACCTCATATTCCTGAACACCCCGAAAGAAGCAAGTATAATTATGACACACCCTCAACACTGTGTCATTAAATCTGGAGGAGTAGAAGCATTTTGAGTGTTTTTTATATAAAATGACCCCAAATGACCACCAGACGACCGTTGATCCCAAATATCTGACCACCAATGATGACTCATCACCCATCCATCATTGTGCCTAAGTTTCATCAGAATTCGTCAAAGCGTGTATGCATGGCACAAATTTGACCCTCAGTGACTGGTCACTAAATGACCACTAGAAGACCTTGGATCCCAAATGACCCACAGATGACCATTGACCCCGAATTACTGAACCCCCAAATGAAGCACTACCCAAGTCTAATTATGACAAACCCTCAACATTGTACCATAAAAACTGTAGGAGAAGAATAATTTTAGCCATTTTCATAAAATGACCACGAATGACCACTAGATGACCGTTTACCCAAAATATCTGACCACCACTTATGACCCATCACCCATCCATCATTGTGTCCATTAAAACTGTACCATTAAATCTGTAGGAGGAAATACATTTTGCGTGTTTTCATCAAATGACCCCAACTGACCACTAGATGACAATTGGCCGCAAATCTCTGACTACCACTGATGACCCATCACCCAATGGTTAATGTGTCAAAGTTTCATCAAAATCCATTAAGGCATATGCGCTACAGAACATTTTGAACAATTGTGAACACATAGATACATATATAGAGTGACGGTGGTGGATCACAATAGCTCAAACAGCTAATTAACTGGTTTGAGCTAAAAGTGCCATTGACTTGACAATTCTAGGTTGGAGCGAACGCCCCCTGTGGCAGCCTCTGGATCCACCACTGGCTATAGAAGGATTACTCTACATGCCTACACACTTTAAGAACAGTGGCGTAACGCCTATGCGCTCTGACTTGGTAAAACGAGGGGCCCCGTACCGGCCCAAGAAGGCCTCTCTGGGCTGATCGGGCGTATTCCAAGCATCAGTCGTAGAACATCTGATTCCGTAATATGATATCGTATAATATGATTAAAGTGCCAAAATATTGCACCGATTTACATCTAAGGACCTTTAATTTTTCAAAAAGTTTTCCAAAGGGGGAGGGGCACTCCTTCTCAAGGGGGCCATCTTTAGCAACCGCGAGGGGCTCAAATATGCCAGGTCGTCTCGGACACAATTCCACCTACCTGAGCTTCTCGTCCACCGGATTTTGGCTGACGTCACAGAAATTCGTTCTGTACTGTTCGATCAAAATCAATAATCGATATGCATACTGACGTGTGTGCCTATTCTTTATTTATGTGTTCATATTTCGTTCCATCATGACCAAAGCACGGGTAAATATCGTTTTACAGCATACTTTTCTAACGTGCCGACGCGGCCTCTTCAATTACCTGTGTTAAACAATGAATAAAGCAGACCTTATAGCCTACATGTCATAAAGTAACACAAAGTCCTATTTTACCCCTTCAAAGTGATTTTTCTGAATGATTTTTCTTCTCAAAATAATTTACCTTCTTTATTTTGGAAGTGTAAATTCCCTCAAAAGAGAGATCTCAAAATGAAGAATGTTTAGATGCAACTTGCAAGGCCTGGGAATTGCCATTTCCGGCAATCTGGGAGGCATTTTTAGCACACATTTTCGGGCTACGCTACGCGCCAACCGATGATGGCGCTCCGCTTAGATAGTGTTACGATGGTCCCTTTTCTATTGCTATTCATTATCAAGACTGCAAAAATACAAATTATCAACACTATATTCATCAATAATATTAATAATAATAATAAAACATTTGATATAGCGCCGCCATCGTGTAACATGTTCGGCGGCGCTTTACACACTGTAAGCCTGACTAAATAAATACGTTTTTAAACTAGATTTAAAACACATCATGTTACGAGAATGCCTAACATTCGCAGGGAGTTTATTCCAAAGAGATGGTGCAGCACGGTCACCGGTTTCGGTTCTACAGATAGGTGCACGGAGAAGGTTGTCACTCGACGAACGCAGGGTACGAAGATGTTTATAGATTACGACCATATCCCTTATATAATCAGGAGTTAGACCATGGAGGGCCTTGAAAACTATCAATAGGATTTTGTACTTAATTCGATATGCTACTGGTAACCAGTGCAAATCTTGTAATAGGGGAGTCACATGATCATATTCAAGTGCACCAGTAATAACCCTGGCTAACATACCGGTTCGCAAGCGGTTCAGTACACGCTGGAGGGGAGCTAACGTAGCCCGTGGGACGCCGTATAATAAGGAATTATTTAAGTCTAACTGAGATGTAATCAATGCATGTACAAGTTTATCAGTTTCGGATCTAGACAGGACTTTACGGATGGCTCTGATATTTTTTAAATGAAAATATTTGTAAGTATCTTCAGTATATTTGTAAGTATATTTGTAGGTAATATATCTAACCTGAAGAAGTAAAGATATACCAAACTGGTGGACTACTCATAGTGAGTACATGGCCCCTATTGATATTGGCTGGGACCAAATGTCATCTGAGGTCAACAGAGGTCAAACACTGAAAACCTTGTAACCACCGTACCTTAGGCTTTAAACTTCTTATCATTGATGATCTTGATAGGCCTATATCCTTAAACATTCATTTAAAATAGTTTTCTATTGTTAAACCGTTTTTTATTCCTTGTCGAAGGCCCAAGGAACCTATGCGGTCATGATGTCGTGTTTGTATATATATATGTGTGTGTGTCTGTGACGCCTCTTGTAACCACTCTAAGTGAACGATGCGAGGTTAGATCATTCTCATACTTGGGTGGTGGACTACTATTAGTGAGTAGATGGTCGCTATTGATTTTGGTTGAGGCCAAAAGTCATCTTAGGTCGAATGAGGTCAAACACTGAAAACCTTGTAACCACTGTAACTTGATAGAGTCAACTTCATTTGAGCTAAAACTTGGTGTGTGTGTGTGTGTGTGTGTGTGTCCATCATAGTTAGTACATGGACCCTGCTGTTTTTGGTTGAGGTCAATGGTCATCAGAGGTCAACAGAGATCACATAGTTAAAACCTTGTAACAACCATAACTTGATAGGGCAAACTTAAATTGAGCTCATACCTAGTGTGTGTGTTCATCATAGTTAGTACATGGCCCATATTGTTGTTGGTTAAGGTCAAAGGTCATTCGAGGTCAACATGGGTTAAACACTGAAAACCTTGTAACCACCATACCTTGATAGGGCAAACTTCAATTGAGCGCATACTTGGTACGTGTGATCATCATAGTTAGTACATAGTTCCTGTTGTTTTCTGAGAGGTCAACAGAGGTCAAATAGTGAAAACCTTGTAACCGCCTAACTTGATGGAGCAAGCTTTAATTCAGCTTATACTTGGTATGTGTGTTCATCATGGTTAGTACATGGACCCTGTTGTTTCTGATCGAGGTCAAAGGTCATCTGAAGTCAAAATAGGTCACAAAATAGAATCAGGTATTAAATCTAAAGGCAAGGAATCACGAAACCCTCGGCTCTTGTTGAACTCAGATCGGGGCTGCAAAAGAGTATAATTAAAGCGAGTATCTGGGTTCATATTCTCAGAGCAATGTCAATACAACAAGCATAGATGGTGCATAATACCATGCATACAACGTTGCAAATATTGAAAACACTTGGAAGCAATCTTCCTAATTGTTAGGTTTTTCGGGTTGTTCATTTTAGCCGTTGGCATGTGCCCATTCCTTACTTATCATGTAGAAACCACACACACAAATTTGTCGCCGTCAAGTTCTACATTGTCGGGCCTAAATCTTCGCAATTTGGGCAATGTTTGAGGAGAAACTTTCGTAAGGGCATTCCGTCAAAAATTACTAATGCAACTTATATTATAGTAGGATATCCATTGTTTCCTCGCACCCAAACACAGACACTCGCTTTAAGTATGAAAATGTCCGGTTAACGATGGATGTAAAACTAAGATCACATCGTTATGTGGTGATCATATAACGTCAGTACGCGCACGCACCTGACCACAGGGGATGCATTACTGTACTATACACATATTGGTTTCACGAAGGTATGCCCCATAACTGGCTTGGTCAGGCTATGAAACGGATGACTGAAGACTAGATCAGTCCGCTTCTCATTTTAAGTCAGTCGAGTTTGACGGCGACAAGTCTCAAATTTCCATTAACGAAAACTATTAACGGTATATACCTAATAAACTGACGCCTCTGCATGGAAACGGTATATTTGCAGGCTTGCGACTAGTTTCCGTCCTGTAACTTTAAACGAAGTCCCATTGATAAACCAAAATTACTCCTGGCGACCTTAATTATAAATCATATGGGAGGTATCTATCCGTAACGATAATTTGTTTTAACGTAACTTCATATCCTAATTTGTACTTTCGGTATTTTTGGACAGTGACAAAATGTGCACGCATTCTGGGCAGAGAATATCTGTTATGCATTTGCATGTCTTTGAAGGGGCGTTTCGAGTTTTCGATGTTGTATCTTCTTTGTTTGCATGCAGTGGCGTTTGCAGGATTCGATGGTAGAGGAGTGCAAATGGGGGCGTATTGTATATGTCTGTCTTTGGGGATGGGCTCCAAGGGTGGGGTGTGCACGTCCCCTTTGAGTGAGAAATTTTGGTGTATGTAATGAAGCTCAGTTGAAGCTTAGCTGCAAAACGGTGCTACCAGTTTCAACTTTCAGTATATTGACCTGGTTGATGTAATATATACAATTTTCAGTAGCTCTGTTGCGCCCCTCTGTTACCGCTAATGTAGATAATATCCGTTTCGATCCAACAAAAACACGAATCGTCTCTATGTTTGAAGAAATTCGAAAGCAAACGACAACTAACAGACTAAAATATACAAGAGAGAAAAGACTACACGATAGAAGACTACAGCAAATCGTCGTTCAGATACTCAGCGCGTAAGGTGATGTTGAAATAACTACATATATCTTTCGATTTTGATACATTTATTCGGTCAGGGAAAGTTGAAGTGAGCGAAAATCTTCGACACCCAGGCTCACTATTGTAACATGGGTGTCGACACGCGAATAAATAATACACACAAACAGCCGATTCGGGCCCGAGTACAAAATATAAATACAGGGCCCTCTGGGGGGAGGGTGTCGAATGACAAAGGAGAGCATAATAGTATGCCATATGCCTGCATGAGTACCTACCGACACTGCCATCCCTCAGACATCGTATAGAATGAAAGAAAGAGAGAGTACGATCTTTGGGTTATAATACACACGGCACATTCAGCACAAGTGACAATAAATGACAATAAAAGCAAAAGCGAACACCACTGCGCGCAAGCGCGCGTAATTTTGTTAGTTATCGTAGCTGATCTGTGGTTTATAATATAAAGGGCATATTCTCCACAAGTGACACTACAGTAGGAACATAAATCAAATGAAGCGACATTGCGTGCGGAGCGCGCGATTTTTTTTTCGGTTCTCGTGTCCGGTCTTTGAGTTATAATATAAACGGCACAGTCAGCACAACTAACGTCACATAGCAACACAAACAGCAGTCACTATTGCGCGCCAGGCGCGCAGAACAATTGGGTTGTCATTCTCAACCTTTGGGTGAAAATTCAAGCAACTCATTCAGCAAAAGTTACACATGAGAAGATAAAGAAAGATGAACACCATTGCGCGCGCGCAAACTCTTTGGGTTATCTATGTGTAAAAGCTTAATTTTATATCAACTATAAATTCAGCACAGAGTGACCCCACATGACAAGGCAAATAAAGACTGCGCGCGAATCGTAAATTTGTGGGGGTTATCATGTGCGAGTCTTTGTTTTATAAACGTCGCATTAGGCCCAATTCAGACACCACATGATAGTACCGGCAAAACAAATACGGGTCTATTTTGGCCTGTCATGTCAAATCTTTACTTTTAATTTTAGTTATCATGTCTGATATTTGGGGCATAATATAAACGGCACATTCGGCCCCATGTGACACCGCATACGTACAACAAATAATCATTTTTCTTTTTATAAACAGCACATTGGTCGCAAACGACTCTACATAATGACAAGAAGCCAAACATTCATTATTCCATTTTTCGAGCCCCCAATTTTTCTGGCCCCTCTTCTTTTCGGGCCTCTAGATAGCCCTGGGCCCCGGGACATTTGTACCCTCCGCCCCCTCTAGGCCTGCACACAAAACTACGAATGTTCTGATAAACCGCCCTCGGGAGCAAACGTGTGGGGCACCATCTCTCCTGCCCCCCCCCTCCCCGGTTGCGCTGGTGCCCAAGCTGCGGTAGCCTACGATAATGGTCAGGGACGTTGTGATCTTATTTTAGTGGGACAACCATGGCAAATATATTAGAGCGAGGAATTGACAGGTTACAGATGTTATTACTTCGTTTCGTCTATTGTCGTGTGCGTGTGTGACGGAGTGTTCCTCGTCAGTCAACAACTCATTAGAAAATACCGGTACATCTCTCTATTGTTTCGGGGACCACAATCATGAACTTGAAGAAAGCAAATTCAACACTATGAACAAAAGCATCAATGTGGAAAGACGTATATCACTAGGCCTACGCGTACTCTACTTGCACTGAGGTAAGGCGAGTGCGTTTCTGTAGTCTTGACTGACCAGCGTCGTACCCCAGGTGATCACTATATGTTGTATCTTTCCGCGTTGCTTTTAAGTTAGCGTAGGCGCAATATGAAATTGTTCATTCCGGTTGAGCTAGCGAATTTGCAAATAAGTGTAATTAACTGCGTTCCCCTTGAGACTTTGCAGATCTGTTCTCGTGTCATTTTTTATCACGCGCGATTGGCCATGATGAGAATAAATCAAGGCAAAACGGCTGAAATACTAAAGAAAAAGTAGACGCATGTCGGCCCTACATAAATAATGAATAGCCTATTATTTTTCATTGTAATTGTTAATACTATTAGTACTTTTTATGTTGAATCCAATAATTTGAAATAGACTGGTTTTATAGTTCGAATATGAACATTGCATCAGAGCCCCCCCCCCCTCCCTCATATCTGCTCACGTAAACGGTACATTGAACAATGTTGGTCCGCTTATTTTTTGTAGACTCCGAATATGAACATGTCTCCAGCGCCTCCATAATTCCACGAAAATATATTTTAAAGTCGATCCCCATCAGTTTTTGTAAAGTTCACATTTGAATATTATACAACCGCCCCCCATCGCCCACACATTAATTTTAGAATTTCGTTAAAGATTGCGTGTAGCCTTACTTAGAATAGTGTCGTGGGTTTATTATAGGCCCATGAAGTTGGGAATTTCCCAGTCAGTCCCGAGTAATATTACATATTAAAGGGAAATGGATCAAATTTTTCGAAAACGAACTATAAAAGATCAACATAAGAAGAAAATCTTCACCAAATATCAGCCAACAATGTAGGCTACTTTCCGAGATATTTTAATTTTAAACTCAAGCAGGGAACAGCTGCCATTTTGATACAGACTGTGAAGTCACCTGCCCACTTCATAATTTGTTGTAAAATATTTTGCATAAACTGAAATCAAATTATTGTTATTCAAATCAAAGTGTCAATAATTTAACAAAAGAAGTATAACATACCATGTGCAATCATGGAAATTATGCATCATAAAAGCATAAAATACATTACCATTCTTGCTACTTAGGTGCGTGTGACATCATAATTTGATTTACTCAAGTCTGTACTCATTTATTTAGATATAAATGGCAGCCCTCTGCTCTGATTTTCAAACTTGGATAATTCGAGATGAAAAGAAGATTTTTCGATAAAATTTTGGGAAAATGTTTACAATACAATGTTGTTCCATATTCCACTAAGAAAATTTCATGGTTTCATTTTCCTCAAAACTCCAACGTTATCGTTAACGTAAACAATATCATCCACGGGAGGCCGTAGGGGACACTTGCCCTTTATTATCACATAACTATCTCCGTATACAGCAATCATTATTCTCATAGGAACCATAAAAGTATTCATTTACGCAATCTGCGTCTGATTTTGAAAACAAAATATCGTACGGTTTATGAAGGTCGTCGTCTGTTGCGACTTTAGACGTTGAAAGAATAGTCCAGACCAACATAAAAATGTCTGACAATAGGGGATATTCTTCAGCCAAATTTGCTAGTGGTAGATCGTGACGTCACGGACTACCATGCGCATCAAAACAAAAGAATATCGCCAGTGTAGATTCGGTATCTGAAGTTGCATGCGCGTCGCGGACTACCAAAATGTCGGCTCAGCGCATGCGCAGTCGGCTGGATAATATCCCTATTAGGAGGAAGGAAAACTAAACTCAATGGTGAAAGTCCCATCACAAAAGCATGTCCAGTTATCGAGTTATTGATTTTTGGAATTTCTGGAGATCTTAACCTCAATTCAGCATCTGGCATCTTTTGTTTTGTGATGTCATAGTTGCACTTGGGCTGAAAAGCTCTTCGTATGTCGTATAATCTAACTGATTTTTATCCCAGCAAGTTGGAAGGTTTTTCCAAAGCTGCTATGCTAACAATTTCCAATCTCGAACATTTCAAGGAAAAAGTAGTCATCCAGGTATACAATTATACATGGGCTATTTATTGTAGACCAAGTGAAACCGTGATATCATATAAGATTGACGCTAAACAGTGTTTGTCAGCTAATTTGCCAACTATTAAAAGTGAGATATTTCGAGAACGGTAGCAGAAAAACATAGGCCCTTGTAGACAAAGTGAAACCCTGATATCATAAGATTGATGCTAAACAGTGTTTGTCAGCTAATTTGCCAACTATTAAAGGTGAGATATTTCGAGAACGGTAGCAGAAATACATAGGCCCTTGTAGACAAAGTGAAACCGTGATATCATAAGATTGACGCTAAACAGTGTTTGTCCGCTAATTTGCCAATAATTAAAGGTGAGATATTTCGAGAACGGGAGCAGAAATACATAAGCCCTTGTAGACTACGTGAAACCGTGATATCATAAGATTGACGCTAAACAGTGTTTGCCCGCTAATTTGCCAACTATTAAAGATGAGATATTTCGGGAAAGGTAGCAGAAATACATAGGCTATTGTAGACAAAGTGAAACGTGATATCATTAGATTGACGCTAAACAGTGTTTGTCCGCTAATGTGCCAATAATTAAAGGTGAGATATTTCGAGAACGGTAGCAGAATACATAGGCTATTGTAAACACAGTGAAACCGTGATATCATAAGATTGACGCTAAACAGTGTTTGTCCGCTTATTTGCCAATAAATAAAGGTTAGATATTTCGAGAACGGTAATAGAAATACATAGGCTCCTGTAGACAAAGTGAAACCGTGATATCATAAGATTGACGCTAACCAGTGTTTGTCAGCTAATTGGCCAACTATTAAAGGTGAGATATTTCGAGAACGGTAGCAGAAATACATAGGCTATTGTAGACAAAGTGAAACTGTGATATCATAAGATTGACGCTAAACAGTGTTTGTCTGCTAATTTGCCAACTATTAAAGGTGAGATATTTCGAGAAAGGTAGCAGAAATACATATGCTGTTGTAGACAAAATGGAACCGTGATATCATAAGATTGACGCTAAACAGTGTTTGTCCGCTAATTTGCCAACTATTGAAGGTGAGATATTTCGAGAACGGTAGCAGAAATACATAGGCTATTGTAGACAAAGTGAAACCGTGATATCATACGATTGACGCTAAACAGTGTTTGTCCGCTAATTTGCCAATAATTAAAGGTGAGATATTTCGAGAACGGTAGCAGAAATACATAGGCTATTGTAGACAAAGTGAAACCGTGATATCATAAGATTGACGCTAAACAGTGTTTGTCCGCTAATTTGCCAATAATTAAA
>JAODUJ010048025.1:0-12163 GCA_027564615.1 Psolus chitonoides | reverse complement strand
CGGGGTGGGAGAAGGGTGGGGTGGGCACGCAGGAGAGGAGCTGGAAAGCGGTGGCTGTGCTAAGCAAAATTGGTGCAGAGGCTGGCCAAGGCTTGTTGGTGTCGGTCGGTGTAGGTATATGCACTCCCCGAGTGCTGGTGTTTTAATTGCTCATGTAATGCCGTAGACGGTACAGCCAGCAGCCTGCGGAGTCCTTGGGAGCTGGCAAGAATGACTTGTGGGACTTGCAAATGTGCTAGGCCAACAGATGATCCATGTTGACGTATCATGCGGAAGAGCTTATAACCAATAGAGGTTTGAGATATGCATGAGGCAGATGACTCTCCTAACTGGGAATGGCTCTCTGTTGACATCGCTTTTAAGAATGGCTTGCACAGCTGTTCAGGAAGGAAACTGGAAACCACCTCAACAATTATTCCCTAGTTATGGCTCATGAAGCAAAACAGAATGAAAGAAAGTCCGAACGACGTCAACAGAAACACCAAAGCTTCAGTAGGTGGATTCTTGTACGGCAGGGAAACAAGTAAGGACTGCCAAGTCGTCATCCAGCAACGTACATACCAAGCAAACCTCACGATTGAAACATGGACTGTCCACACCTTGTTACCCGATGGGAATTTCTTAAGAAGAGAAACGCAAGCGAAAAGTGGCGGCAGAAAAAGTGTAAAGAGCTAGAACATCCGACCAGATAAAAAGAAGACCCGATATGTTGTACGCCAAAGTACAAAATCTGACGGGAGCAATGAGAAGCAACCAGTCAACTGCAATACAAGAAGGAAGAGCTGCTGATAAATCCAGAGAGGATTCAAGATAGATGGAAGTTGATACATTGAAGAGTTTTATGACAAGGAGGGTAAACCATCAGTTATATTATAGGAAGAAAAAAGTAACATCAATGATGACAGCCTTGGTCCAAATCTACCGGACAGAGAAATAACATCAGCTATCAAATTACTGAAAAAAAAACAAAAGCTAAATGGAATACCAGCAGAATTGATAAAGGGATAGGAGAGAATGAAGGGAGTTGAGGAACTGAAGGAAATTTGCGAGCAAATATATGTAACATTAGACTGGCCAGAGAACTTGATGAAGCCAAGAAGATTCCACTCCAAAAGAAACCGAATGCTACAGAGTGCAAACAATATGAATTAGCCTAAATTTGCATGCATCGAAGATTATACTGGGTAACCTAACCCAGAGAATGAAAGCCAAGGTCAAAACCTTTATTGAGAAAACACAGTTTGGAAAATGTCGTGGCACCAGAGAAGCAATTGGAGTGATAAGAATGCTTAGTGAGAGAAGTCTGGAACATGCCATTGATATATGTTTGCTTTGTAGACTTTGAGAAAGATTTTGATGGAGTGAAATGGAAAAAGATGTTAGGTATCCTTACGGCCATTGGCGTCGATTGCAGAGATAGAAGATTGATAGCCCACACACATATATATATATATATATATATATATATATATATATATATATGACAAGTGGCAGGGGTGAGAATAGCAGATGGAGTGTTAACCGAATAGTTGGTAGAGGGGTACGTCAAGAATGCCTCCTGTCACCAGTCCTTTTCTCAATATATGTAGTGATAATGATAAAGGCAATATAAGGAGTAGAGGAGGAGTATCAGTTGGAGGAGAGTTATTGAAAGATTTGCGATTTGCTGACGACCAAGCAATGGTGGCAAGCACTGAAGCAGGTCTACAAAGACTGATGGACAGTTTAGCTAAAAATTGTAAAGAGTATTATATGCGAATTCACGTGGATAAACCAAAGTTATGAAAATCTCAATAGACGGTCAGACAGTGGAACAAGTCGGTTAGTTTAAATATCTGGGTAGCCTGCTCACAGAGAATGGAAAGAGTCGGTCGGATATAAGAGCGAGAATTGGAATCGCAAAGGAAGCTTTCAACAAAAATACAGTCCTACTCACAAAGAGCCTGAACAGAGACATCAAGAAAAGGATCATCAAGACAATTGTTTGGAGTGTTGCTTCGTACTGTGCTGAGACATGGACATTGCAGAAATATGATGTAAGATAGTTAGAAGCTTTTAGAATGTGGGTGTGGTTAAGAATGGAGAAATTGAGCTGGAAAGGTAACAAAACAAAGATGGATATATTAAATGTTGTGGGTGAAAAGAGATCACTGCTGGACACGAATAGAAATCGGAGGAAGAGTTGGATTAGTCACATCTTGAGGACTCCGCATCTAATGAGAGATGTGTTAGAAGGATATATGGAGGGAAAGGGACCAAGAGGAAGAAGAAGAAAGGGTATGCTCGAGGAACTCAAGAACAAACGTCTTTATGCGAATTTGAAGAGGAAAGCAGAGCACAGAACTAAGTGGCATAATTGGGAGCCACGGACCTGCCTGTAAGGCAGAATACTAAAGAGAGAGAATGAGAGATCTAGAGATTAGTTAGCTTGGAATCCGTAAGGTCTGCAATACGTTTACGCTGTGTAGTGGTTTACTGTTCTGCCCATGACGTCATTGTAGTTTTCGGTTTTTCACTTCCGCATCTACGGTAGCCGCGAAACCTGTGTTTTTTGTTTTCATAATTCTCAGGTATGAATGGTTTCTTGTAAAAATGAATGGTGGCAAAAGGATCATTACCAGGCTAGATAGGAACGATTTCAGATCAATGTATTTGTAATGTTCGTATTATTTGTAACAGTTTCACGCATGTCTCTATATTCACTTGAATGACACCATATTGGCGAGACACAGGGGGTAGGAAGCTTCCAAAAAGTGTGGGGGTGCGCATACATTTCCGCAGAGAGGGGTCCAACATTTGATGAAATATAGCGATCGTCGTCCTGGGGGAGGGGTTGAAGCAGAGGGGTGACCCTCTCCCCTTTGAGAGAGTTTTAATAACGAAGTGTGCTTAGATGCAAAATGGTACAATAATTTGCCATTTTTGAAGTAGGCTTAATTTTAAAAAGGCAGCTCTTCATCAAAAGGGCACATTTTATTTGCCAGGAGGGCACATTTGCTATTTTAAAAGGGGGGGGGTGGGGGCGTGCCCCCAGTGCCCTGGCTCCTTCCCCCTGGCGAGACACTTTGTGGTTGCTATTTGGTTGAAAGAACGGAAGAAGTTAGTCATTGTGTTTCAATGTTCTACTATGTATGATTAGTCATTCTGAGTTTCATCCATGTCTCTCCCAACTTGAAAAGTGTAAACCACGGACCGCCTGTACAGGGTTTGACCCGGCAGAAACACATAATGTTGATTTATTGCCATATACTAGAATAAGCAGACATACAAACTTTTTGTAGTCAGTAAAATGATCGCTCCTGGAGCGGGAATAGGATATTCAAACAAAAGCCACTGTTAGCATTTGTGAACCATTCCACCCCACCACATCATTTCAAATAATCTGGCTAAATGTGACTCAGTTTTGACAACACCAAATTATATAAACGTTGCCGCTGCTTTCGATTCCTCCTACTTGACACTGTGGCCTATAATCATTCATGATGCTGCTATGACTATACATATTTCAGGAAATCAACAGACAACTTAAATTGATAATAAATTCTAATAAATTCTCATTCCAGTTTCAGTGCAGTGTATTTCTACAGCGACTAATTTGACAAACTGCACCAAATTATTATGCTCATATGTACCACCACCTTGATAAATAGGATTAGGCTTGTGCCAAACTTCGGTAAATAGTTAAATTGTATTTTCCAAACAACTACATTTCGTGTATTACTCTGTCAAATCACTGTAAAATTGTGTGTTGAAATATGTTAATTAATACATATATGGTAGGTTGGGGTACGATGAGACACGGGGTGAGATTGGACAGCTGCAATCTAACCCTATTACTACTTAACGCAAGCTTCAAGTCGCTTTGGGCGTTTTATACAGAGGCCGTGACCTTTCTACGTCAACTTGAAGCAAACGGCTGGTCGCCTTATAATATTCATTCACCAAGCAGCAACACGAATAAAATGATCAATACAAATTTACGAGAGAAAAATATTTCTCTTATTATCATATAATGGCACTGATACACATTTTGATGATGATATAAACTGGTGAAGAAGAATAAATGATTGTTTCGGGCGATTGTATTTTCGAAATAATCATGGACACTTAGTAAAAATGTAGTTAGTTTGGTCCACACTAAACAGGCCAAACTCACCCCAATTGTAAGCATTGTACAGGGGTGAGTTGGGACATAACATGCCATAGGTATATAACTTGCTTAGGAATTGGTATTCAGGTTAAACAATTGAGCAATTCCGATCTCATCAACGGTATTTGGAGGAATATGATGCCCACTAGTTATCATGGCGCTCTATTGTATTTGAAATTAAAACTAGTCCCAACTCGCCCCATAATTTATAGTAGGCATGTTTTGTATAGGTCTCATCTTACCCTAAACATCCGGGTGAGTTGGGACACTTTTTTTGGAAGAAGTTGGTGGTGCTCCATCTCACCCCATGCGATATACATCTCTTTACGTCTGCAGTGTGGAGTTAGTGTTGGGTGGGTGGGTAGAGGTATGGACAACTGATCAAAATGTTATCTTATGAACAACGTTTTATTGGGGAAAGAGTGCTTAAGTGCCCCCCCCCCTCCCCAGTCTACCCTATTCCAATTTCAATCCAGTTTATTATGCTCATATGTACCACAACCAGTTTGCGCCAAACTTCGGTAATTAGTAACATTGTGTTTTCACCAACAACTCCCTCTAATGTATTACTCTGTCAGATTACTGTGAAATTGTTGAAATGTGTTCATTAATACTGTCTACCACCAAGTTTTCTTCAACGTTTCGGTCGGGAGAATCTGGCAGAAAAACAAAACAAATGAGAAGATTATTTTCAAAGAAATGACTAGAGTTTCAGCACCGTTTACTCGAATATACTAGAATGCATACTGACCGTGTAAATGGAGTAAACAATGTCTTTAGTGTGTATCGAGATTCCTTGGTTTTATAGTCTCAGTAGGCGTTTGGACAACGAAAAAGTAAAACCGTCATAATTCCCTTCCGAGAAAAGACGAAAATAGGTTAACGGTGAAAAAAAGACGGCTTTCTGTACGGTACCTTTCCCACGCCATGATTCAGCTCTTTCATTGAGAATTTTGAAGTTAAACTCCCGAGTTGAATAAAAGTCCACCGGACTTTTTTAATTCTGCAAACAAGTACTGTGCTGTACACTGTACAGTACTGTAGGCAATATGCATTGTACTGTATAGACTTAGCGACCTAAACGGACTAGCTAGCTGTGGCCTAACGTTAGGGGTTGTACACATATACATTGATAGCATATTGTCATTGGCAGATTTAGTACACTACGGGTAGGCCTACAACCATTTGTGCTACATGCAAAACTGACAGAAATATCTCTTCATCAAGTGCAGTAGTTATTTATTCCTCAAATCCAACTTTTCGCAGTACATTTGGAATAAGAAATTCAAATTTACTTTCAATGTTCGTCTTTCAAAACCCATATCAAACGCCTACTAATACTTTTTAAGATGAAGATGTTTTCACGGATTCAAGAGTTTGGTACCCCAAATGGCATTGGGACTCCACCAATATCAAGTCAATAGGGTAATTGTACTAATTAGGGGTCTCACTTATCGAATATGAGCCTCTACACAGTTTGTCCGTAGAGGCTCAGTGGCCTAGCGGTAGTGCTTGCGACTCTCGATCGATAGGTTGAGAGTTCGAGTTCCGGGGTTATGCGGTGTGTTATCGAGCAAGACACTAGGCTACTCCGCTCGATCCAGTCCACCCAGCTGAATATGGGTAGTAGCTTCGGCTAGGGGTTATCCAACGATGAACTGACGTCCCGTTCTGTGGGTGTAGTATACTCTCGTTCGCTCCACCTCAAGAAATCCGAATATAAGCACCGGCCCCAATGAGCCCAAGCAAATAACCAACAACAGTGTTTGTCAGTTACGTCAACAATATTACATTGTTTTTAGGGATTATATTTGGCCTAAACATATGCCGTATCCCCAGGCAGTGATGAGGGGGGGGGGGCAGTCTTTCAGACAATACTTCTGGGAATTTTGTCTTGCATAGTGTAGTCTATGAGAATTGTACAGCTTTGGACGTAAATGTTTGCCCGAATGACCGAATATGTAGCCCAATTCTTATATGCAGAAACACACCCCAATTGTTTGGCTCGTTATATTCCGTCTAGTTTTTTTTCGGGCAAGGTTGGAAAATGCCGGCAACGTTTCTCTGCCCCCTCCCCCCTCTCCAACTAGAAGAGAGTCAAGAGACCCGTACGCCTATGGTCGTAAATGACATTTAGTCTCCACTAAAACGATGGATTTCTTGCAATTACCAAGCCTGCATTTGAATATTTACTGGTATTTCCAGGTTTTCTAGTCTTGGCCTTAATTGACTACAAATTACTTTTTCGTGTACTGGAATATCAAGACTATAGAATTCATACCATGCAGGGAACATTCTGCAGATATTGTGATTACAGTAGGACACACACCCACGCAAAAACATACACGAACATGATGCAAATATTCCCTGTCTGCTTTCCACAGAGATTCAATCCAGAAAACCTAATACAGGCATTATCAACTGCAGGCGCGCGCGCTAATTGTGGCGCATCGCAACATGCAAAGTGGAGCATCACTGCAAATGAGAAAGAAGAATAAAGTTGTTGAAAAAGAAAGCAACTGAGCGAGCGCTCACACATGGTCCTGTGACAAATCTATGACGCTATGAAACTGATCAAAGGTTAGGACTGTCATACAGCCTATATGCGCCGCCAATGGGGATAGGGGGGGGGGGGCATGGAAGGGCACGTGTCCCAAATCATATTTCAGTTCCAAAAATGTGAACGGTTTGTGGCATGGGATGGGGCCGGGCTTATTTTCTTGACATCAGCTTTCAATTGATTCCATAATAACCTCATATCAAATATCAAACCATACAAATGTTCGCGCTCTTCGCCCTATGTTTGTTTCGGTTCTATAACACATGTGTTCGCATGTATGTTGAAGAGCAGTATTATCGCACGAAATGTTTTTGTCTCCTTGAGTAATTCATTATAGGTGTTAAATATTCTCTGAAGATCTGTATAACCCTTATGAAATGTTACAAAAGTTCGCGCGCTTTGCGCGCAGTGGGAATTCCTTCAGTTTTTGTTTTCATGTGATGTCCCTGGTGCCAAATGTACCGTGCATGGCTCAACGATGGTCCATTATAACTGACAACTCGCCCGCTTTGCGCGCAGTGTTATTTCTTTCGGTGTCTTGTTATTTGGTGTCACTTCTACCGAACCTGCCATTAAAAACCTGAATATCATACATAACAGCCACACTTTTTTGGCTCGTTTTGAACTCGCTCAGTAGACCGTTGTTTGTTCGCACATTCTTGTCTTGTCATATCATCTGGTGTTATTTCGGCTGATTGTGGGATTGTTATCCTATATAAAAGTTCCGACATTATGACCAAAATAATTCGACCCCTTTGCTCGCAGTTTTTCTTTTTGCTTTCCATGGCATGTGGTGGCACCTGCGCAACATGTACCGTTCGTAACCAAAAAACATTATAGCTCGAAATGTAGCTCAAAATGTTTCCCCTCGCCTGGTTTTCTCACGCGGCATTATTTGTGCTGAATATGACGCTAAACAACGGACACAACCCATTTGTGCACGCTCCGCGTACAGTAACGTTTTTTTCTCGCGTAATCACTTATCTAAAACAAGTGTTAGCTTGATTTTTATTAGTGCGTCCCCCCCCTCAATCCCGAACCCCTGGCGTCGCCCCATATAATGCGCTGCGCTCGCATTTAGTAGTGGCGCTTCATGAAAACCCTTTCCAAAAAGTGGAGTTTCAAACAATTTACATGACAATGCCTGACCTGATAGTTTTGTAATGTCATGTCGTACATGTATGGAATAACAACTATTCTTGGGTTTATTACACCATAAGGCCTACACCTGGCATAAAGCCTACACCTGGCATTGAGAGATCAAATATTGGCACAATTGGCTGGGCAAACTTGCCTACGGGTGTGGCTGGCCGCGTGTAAGAAGGTGACCCCAAATTAATCAAGTAGTTTGAAAAGCCGGAATTACATTATTGCAGGGAGCAAACAGTGAACCATAGATTCCAAACAACAATAATTCAATGTCAACAGTCATTGTGTGAAACATTGATATTTTCCAAAAATACTAACATCTTAGTCATGCCCTTCCAAATCGGTGATTATAGAAGGTAGGTGAAATATAATGAAAAACAAAGAGCTTCACACCCTAAATGTTGCCGAATGTCTCCTTAAAACTGAAATATAAATAAATTACTCCAAAAATCAACAACCCCAAAATCAAAGATGCTATAAGACTTTCATCATGGAGTGTAGTTTCTTCAGCCCATTTAACTGAATTTTTCATATTGGTGTGTAATTAGTCTGTCAAAAGACGTCACCTGGTCGTTAGTCCACTAAATATGGAACTATAAGTTTGACGCAAACAATCAGTGAAATTGAGAGTTGAGCACGGAATTTACAATATCATGACAATGACATGGAAAACAGTCAAATTTCACGGAATCGGGAGTTTATCACGGAATAATGAAAAATATAATTAACTGTCCACAACCCGGAGTTGAAACTAATCTCAGGGAGGCACACAATCATCAATCCACCACACTCGAAATTAAATTTGTTCAGCCCCTTCCATCATGCGACATCACATTTATAAACGGCGCAACAACGATTCTGAATGCCACTATTATTTCACTGATGTAGTTGATACAAACAAAACATTTCACACAGCAACAAAACGGGGAAAACACAGAATTTACAAAACGGACAAATTTATGATTTGAAAAAACGGAAAAAACGGAAACACCAAATTTATAAAACGGAATTTACATTTTATAAAACGGAAAAAGTATGGCTTTACATATAGACCTATTTACTTTGCTCGTATATAATGGAAACTTGTATTGGTGTTATATTGTTGTTATTTTGACATGTATGCTAGCCTTTATATTAGCCTCGGATGACTTGCAGTAAAAACATTAGGGTTCCTGTGCTCATTATGAGAAACCTAACATGAATTCATTCTAATTTTCAATGCTGTATTACACCGTGTTCATCATTTTCTCATTGACTTACCTTTGTCAGTCTGTTGACCGATATTATCCAGGAGGCAAGCTACGTTTGGCTTCTTCCATCATGATCTGATCCATGTTTTCTCCGGCAATCAATACTGCTACGCACGCTCCCACAACCAGATAGAAATAATACCGGTACCCTGTAAAGACATAAAATCAATATTTCTGTATTCAGAAATAATTTTTGCACTTTATAAAAATTCTTCTTTTCTATATTTATATAAGTTTGATATTCATAACTTTATGGAAATTTTGCAGTCACATGATGTTCATGTGATAGGCAAAGCACAACTTCCATCTTCCATGGTATCTTATCCTAAAGCGTCGATTGTAGGGACGACGCCGTCCCCAAATAATTTGGTTGAGGGGACGTAATATAAATGACATTTCGCCCCCCCCCCCCCTCATACTTGATAAGGAACCGTGATATATTTTTCTCTCTCAACAAAGCCGTTCAAAAGGTTTCATGAATAGTGAGCTTCCAAATTATGTGCTGGGGTCATCTTAGGAGTGTTTTCACCATTCTGTCATCAAACATTGTGTCGCGTGCATATGGGTTGCAGGCTTGCAGCTTAGTAGTTAGTACTCTAAAAAAACATCAGAATGATTTTATAAATTTATGAAAGATTTCATCAATTTGTCTCCATGGTTACTTTTTGGCAGTGGCAACACTAGTAGTTTTGCCTAACTGAAAAAATGCACGTTTCGCCCCAATTTTCCAGCCAAAAAACATAAATGCCAGGGCAGTCAGAATATTGTTCTCTTGGTTACTACTAGGGTAGACATTGCTCCTTGCTAATCTGGTAGGAACAGCTTGGGCTGTTGTATCTAGGGAAGTCAGTGTTGCCAGAGATTATCACATTTTGTCAAAAATCGTTTTATGAAAAAAAGCACTTGTTCTAAACTCCAGGTAGTAGCACTGTACCATAATTTGTTTTATGTTGTAACAAAGTTGCACTGTAACAAAAAACATATTCTGAAAGTTTCAGTGTAATTGCATTAAACCTATTCGAGTTATTGCATTTTTAAGTTCCGTAAATTACAAGCCTCATATGAGTATTTAGTGCGTCGATTTTCGATAAAAACTGCATTTTGGTGGCCATTTGGAACAAGACTGCAACTCTGCAGTGTGATTCCTCGCCAAAATAATTGAAATTGAACGCATAACAAGTATGATGTCTACCACTGAAGTTGACATTACCAAATTCTGCTGTTCATAAGATTGTCAGTGCTTGATTTCTGCATGTTGACTTGAGCTGAAAATATCAGGGACCATGTACTAACTACATGATGAATAAACATACGGAGTATGAACTCAAATACAAGTTTGGTGTATCAAGTTATGGCGGTTACAAGGTTTTCACAGAATTCGACCTCTGTTAACATTTGACCTACACCGAGTACTAACTATGCATACCAAATATGAGCTCAATTCACATATGCTCTATCAAGTTATAGTGAATATAAAATTTTCAGTGGTTGACCTCAGATGACCTTCAAAACAACAGTGATCAGGTACTGATTATGGTGAACACACATACCAAGTATGAGCTTAATTGAAGTGTGCCCTATCAAGTTATGGTGGTTACAAGGCTATCAGTGTTTGACCCCTGTTGACCGCAGATGACCTTTGACCTCAACAAACACAACAGGGAGCATGTACTAACTATGATGATCACACATACCAAGTATGAACTTAATTGAACTATGCTCTATCAAGTTATGGTGGTTATAAAGTTTTCAATGTTCGACCTCTGTTGACCTCAGATGACCTTTGACCTCAACCAAAAACAACAGGGACCATGTACTAACTATGATGATCACACATACCATGTATGAACTCAATTGAAGTTTTCCCTATCAAGTTATGGTGTTAGGTTTTCAGTGTTTGACCTCTATTGGCCTCAGATGACCTTTGACCCCTACTAAAATCAACAGGGATCAAGTACTGATTATGGCGAACACACATACTAAGTATGAGCTCAAATGAAGTTGGCTGTTTTGGTGTTTGCAAGAATTTCAGTGTTTGACCTATGTTGACCTCAGGTGACCTTTGACCTTCACCAAAAACAATAGGGACCATGTACTCACTATGGGTAATCCACCACCCAAGTATGAAAAAGATCCGACCTCGCATCGTTCAGTTATCGTGTTTACAAGCTTTGTCACAGACAGACACACGCACAAAGACAAGCATGACTGCATAAATTCCTTTGGCCTCTGGCAGGGAATCAAAAAGGAGAATGACATCATGCCCAGCACACTAAAGCTTTGCATAACACACTAATGACGTACCGCCTAAGCGCTTTCTGCTAACCGCATAATTCCGCCGTAATATAAACAGTGTGGAGAAAGTGTGCATGATCAACGTGCGCATGTCAAAATAGATGAATTACTCATATTTTGCATAGGTTTTCGGTGCAGAAATCAGCAGAAACGGAGCAGAGGATTATAATTCTACAGATTATCACCGATTTTTTATGTTTCTTCAAAGTAAACATAAGAAATAATCCCCATTAGTGGTTGTTCACTGTGTAGTTCAATGCAGAGAACCGCCACATTTGACGTACCGAATGTGACATAATACTAGGCTTGAAACACTTGTTAAGTGTATGGGCTATTACTGTGTAGGCCCAGGTGCTGACCAATGATGCGAATAGTGCCTAATTGGTGCAAAACAACCCACTGGCAACGGCCCAATAGCTGATCATGCAAACGTTCGCATTTTAGTCACCGTGTAAAATGATATAACACTAACAGTTGACTAAAATACACCCAATATATCTTATATAATTGGAAATACTTTTGAAATGTCTGAAAAGGATTTTAAAAAACTTGTGTATTTCTACAAGCAAGTCCACCACACACTGTATGCCCCTTTAACATGTAGCACCTGACTCAAACAGAATTACAATATAAATAGCCATAGTGCAATGCCAACAAGAAAGACAAACACCTTTATATTCATCAATTTCAGTAGATTACTCACATATTAAGAGTATTGTGTTTATTGAATGACAATTGACTTCATGCATTGGTGACCCA
>JAODUJ010047914.1:0-12163 GCA_027564615.1 Psolus chitonoides | reverse complement strand
AACTATTGTTAAAATTTCTAGCCCCCCTGTCGGGGAAGCTAGACCCCCCGTCGGGCAAAACCTGGCGCCACCCCTGCATACAGTAAGCCCAAATCGATATCACAACCTCATTTTTTATTGCGTTACTAAGCGTGCAATATTTGTTGGGCTTGTTTCTTCATGTTTAGTTCTTTGTTTCTTATTCCACGTGACGTCACTTGGCCGAAATATCGGACACGTAAATACTGTTGAAAATCCGGTTTGTGCGGCAGTCGGGGTTTTTGGGCTTTAAAACCCGTTCAGTCGGATTTTTTTACACAACTCCCCCCCCCCTCACCTACCACCCCTCCCCTTCCCTCCCCTTCCCTCCCCCTTAATCAGAAGATCCTCGCTACGACACTGCGTGTATGTAGCTCAAGTCCCAACTGCAATTGTTGCTAGTTCCGAAGGGAACAAGGCTATAGTCCTCTGTGGACGTCACTCTGTCCCTCCGTCCGGCTACTTTACGGCCACTTTAGGTCCGACTTTAGTCGACCTTCCACAAGTCGAACTTCGAAAAGTCTACCATGCCTAAGAAAAATCAATTACAGTAGTCCATTCATCACTCAATCTATTCAGACCTGACCTCAATAGAAAGTTTGCAGTTGAATAGAGACGACCAACAATCGAGTTACTGATGGAACGCAACATCGGACTTAATTGGAACACGCACTGATGGAACTGATAGAACGCCAAGGCGGACATATTAAGGCGGGTAAATGGGGGTTAAAGGGTGTGGGGTGAAGGGATGCAGCGGAAGGGGGTGCAGAGTGGCAATGTTAATGTAAATTGTGATATTGTGATATTAAGTTAGGTGAAGGGGGTGCAGAAGTTTTGAAAATCATTTAACTAATTAATATAAAAAAGTCAACGTATCAATTCGTAGAGATAACAACTGCTCCCCAGACTCTACAACCCCTTAGACCAACTCTATCCGGGGCCAGCTTTATGAGTTATGCTCGTTCTTGTTTTACTGGGATTATCGTAGACTTAGAGATTTGTTCAGTGTAATTTCACTGATCTCAACTGCGAAGCATTGGTATTACGATGACACGTGTGCATGTCCACATAATACATCATTCAAGTTAGGTTTGTCTAAGTATAGCCTTTTCTTCTATCTATATTTAAAAGATGCTTAAATGTTATTGTATTATATTTGTTTCACCAATAGGTTCCAACCATTATGGCATTGCTGGATGGTACACGATCAAAGCACTTGAGCAGGGGATGATTGTAAGTTTAGGCCACAGCAGATTTGTAGTGCTAATACAAAACCACGAGTATGACTACATCAGTACATGGTTCCAAAATTAGCTGAGCACGAGTACGAGAAAAAAATCATGAGTACGGGTATGAGTACAAATACACCGGTCATGAGTACGAATATGAGTGCAAAGTCATGAGTATACGAGTATGAGTACAATGGCACATTATTCGTCAATATGGGCAAACAAAATATTTACCAACATTTGATACGTAGTTAAACATTAGATTCATAATCCGTGGCAAATTCTTCTGTTCTATTCAGCCGTACGATCCATGCATACACAATGCGTTCAAGATAACCTACTCAATACGAGTCCACAATATAGAAGATGCCAATGACAGGATACAGACACGCGCGAAGTGCATCGTGGGCTGCGGCTGTTTCTGAGACCATGTTGCGACATTTAACTATTTTATGCTACGTGTACTCATATTGGAGTACGAGTATCAGGAAACCCGAGAACGAGTATGATTGCCCAGGCTCTGAGTACGAGTATGAGTAGGATTACCAAGCCCTCGGGTACAAATTGCACTCGAGTACGGACTCGAGAACTGCAAGTCTGGGCTACAGTGCGTAGTTACCAGGTCCGATTTGGCCATTTTTTTATGAACAGGCTTTTTCATTATGTCACAGATCGTAGGTATCGAACAAATTGTTTCGCAAGGAATCGCAACACAAAGTTGTGTTCTTGTCTATTCCGATTGGTAAGTCAAAACGATGGCAAACCTAGTCGCATGTTTAGTTCCATTAAAATTGTAAGATATTTATCTCTTCTTGCCACTAAAACATCAAGCTTATTTTTCTGTTCATATCATCTTCAGGGTGTTAGCATGACAAATTCGTCTCCATTCGCCGCCCCCACTAGGTCAAAAACAGCAGCCCTGGGGACAAACCCAATATGCGTCGGGGCCCCGGCCAAAGATGGGGACTCGTTCGTCTTAGACATGGCCACTACGACCGTAGCTGCAGGAAAGGTAAGCCTGTTGAACCTTCTAAGGTCTGAGAATCTATCTCCCGATAACAACCAATGCAAATATCTAGTAGCCTAGTCGCTAGGGGTCATTATATATGACAAAATATAGACCGTTACAAATCATCAAAACACTGGTAAAACCTTCTACAGATCGTATTATACAGTATTTGCAACTGTTTGGGAGATGACTATATATACAATATTTCGCGGATAGTGCCTACTTTGTATTGAGCTCATATCTGGATTGAGCTCACGCCTGGAATGCAGGTTCCTCACAATATTCAAGTGACACCTGTAGGACTACTGTTGGTTTTGCAGAATCAAAGGTCATTTGTTGTCAACATGTTTGAAACACAGGAAACCTTGTAGAAGGAGCAGTAGTTCGATGATACTAACTTGGATTGAACTCGTACTCGATGTGCAGGTTGTTTTGTTGGTGGTCAGAGGTCATCTGAGTTCAACAAATGTCAAACACTGAAAACAATGGAACCGCCTAACTCGACAATTCTAACTTAGACCAAGCTCATACGCAGAATGCAAGCTCCTAATATGTGGCATCAGTTGTTTTTGATAGGATTGAAATGTCATCTGAAGTCAACATGATTCAAAATCAAACACTGAAAACCGTGTAAACAGTCTAGAATAATGATACTGACTTGGATTAAGCTCATGTTTTCACTTCATCACTTTTTTCTAATGCGATTTTGTTTTTCGTCATCCCATTAGACATGAATGGTTTGGGTAGGGAATGAGACTGACCGAAACAAACCTTCGATCTTATTAATGTTCAAAAGGTAGTTGCAACAACAATAGGCTTCGTTCTATGGTGTTGGCTGAAACAAAATTCTCAAAATAAAATTATGTTTAATATACTTATCGAGTTTGAGAATACACATCCCCGGTTTCCGAAAGTTTCTTCGGTTTTCACTCCACAGATCGAGATGCAGAAGAGGAAGAATGAAAAGATACCGATGGGGTGGGGTCAGGATGCGAAAGGTAACACCACCGATGACCCAGGAGAAGTAATGGACGAAGGGGGATGTCTACAGTTCCTAGGGGGTCCAGAAATTACTGGTAAATTTAGATGTCGGATATTTAATACTGGTTTTAGAACCACAAGCAAGTTATTTTGCAGATGTTTACTATGTCAGAAGTGTTGATAACTCCTCTGTCGTCACAGGAAAAGGGGGATATAGTACAGGCCCACGCGGTCAATAGATAGGGCCTACGACCAACAGCATATTAGGGTAGGGTTAGGACCCCTGCAATGGGAATGAGAAAAACCCGAGTATATGCTGGTTGAATTCCGCTTCAACACTGGCGAATATGCCAGTGATCTGAAATCGTGTGAAGGTCACAGAGCTACTAACAATGAATAAATATTAGCTGAATAACAACATACTCACTATTTTCAAATAGATGTTTTCATTCTCGTTAATTTAAAGCCATAATTATTAATGCATTCCAAGCGGATCCTGGCCGTCGTAATTTATGGTCGGATTTGCCAGTTGAAAAATAAAATCAACTTCATTGATGGTAAATACTGTGAAACAATGCCAGAACTTCTCCAGTGTAAAACCGGTATTCATAACTAGTTATTTAAGGGTATACACAGTAAAGGTGTGCGTTGTTCTGGTTTTTGGTGTTCAGACCACCCAACCGTTGATAGTCGAGACCACCCGAGACGGACAGAACTTTGTACTCTACGACGCGAAACCAAACCGACGTCGGTTTCGGAGAAGGCCAGACCACCCACAATCGACTTTGGTCTCGGGCGGTCTCGGTTTAGTCCAGGTTAAGGGTGGTCTGGGCATACCTACATTACAGTCTGGAAGGGAAATTCCCACTGCTCAGAAGGTTCAGTAGTCCTAAGGTACACTAGACCGATGCGTCACTAGTTACACTAGCCGGATGATGAACTTGTGGACTGATGAGCCTTCAGACTAGTGAACTTTCGGAATAGTGAACCCTCGGACTAGTGAACCGTAGGACTAGTGAACCCTTTGTAGAGGTGGACCATGCATTGGTGAACGGTACGACAAGTGGACCCTTCCCACAGTTCTGTGAAATAATCGACCTTTTGAACTAGTGAACCCGTGGACTAATGAGCCTTCAGACTAGTGAACCTTCGGACTAGTGAACCCTCGTACTCGTGAACCTTCGGAGCGGTGGACCCTGCATTGGTGAGTCGTAGGACTAGTGAACCCTTCCCACAGTCCTGTGAAATAGGCGACCCTTTGGACTAGTGAACCCGTGGACTGATGAGCCTTCAGACTAGTGAACCTTCGGACTAGTGAACCCTCGTACTCGTGAACCTTTGGAGCGGTGGACCCTGCATTGGTGAACCGTAGGACTATAGTGGAACATTTCTCCAGTCCTGTGAAATAATCGACCTTTTGAACTAGTGATCCCGTGGACCAATGAGCCTTCAGACTAGTGAACCTTCGGAATAGTGAACCCTCGGACCGATGAACCTTCGGAGCGGTGAACCCTGCATTGGTGAACCGTAGGACTAGTCACCCTTCCCACAGTCCTGTGAAATAATCGACTGACAATACAATAAGAATTCTGTACTTTTGTCAATTATTCCTGAATTATAGTTGACTTAAAACATAAGTTGTGTTACTTCTCAAGAACGAGAAGAAAACGATTTAAGTTATCAATTTCTTGAAGCTATCAATTTTTAGCAGTTAAAACTCTGATTCCGGCTTAAAGAGCCGTTCACACTACTGCTGTACAATACGATACGACATTTTCGTCGCATGGAGAGTTGAATAGTGTTATTTTCTATGTGAGTGAACACACTGCATGCGATACGGTACGATACGACATCTTTGTCGCATATATGTGAACAAAATCAACTTTTGTCGTACGACACTTCCAATCAATAGTGACAGACGTATCATGCACGTGTCACGCGACAGGAAGTATTTCCAGACAGAGGAAAGTTTGTTGCATTTACAAAGGCATGCGGCAAAAATGCCGCGTGCAGTGTGAACAGTCCATTCGATAAAAATGTCTTGTCGTATCGTATCATATCGTATCGCAGTAGTGTGCACAGCGCTTTATAGCTAACATTTGGGGCATTTATGCCACCTGCAAATGTCCACACCGTCCCCATTTGTATTCTGTGCTAGCTAGGGTAGAACACTCTGCACACTAGTATTCACATTATGGCAACGAACAAATGAAACGGCTCACATTACTTCCAAAGTTACCTCCAATATTTGTGTACACAATGTATAGGCTAATAATAATAATGTATGCTTTTATATAGCGCATTACACATGCGTCTCAATGCGCTTCACATCCGTTACCCCTGGTCATTGGTATAACTCGTATGACCCACACATACGTGGGTACAAGGCTGCCGAAGTTACACCTCGCAGGTACCCAATCAACCGGGGTAGAGAGAAGCGGTGGAGTAAAGTCCCTTGTCCAAAGACACACCGGAAAGTCTGAGCGTTTCTGAGAGGATTCGAACTCGCAACCTTTCGATCTGTAGTCCGGAGCTCTACCGACTGAGCTATCCGTCCTCCCAGGCTAACAACATCAGCTCATCAAAGGGAGTGCCTGATATAGTGTCACGAAAATCACCCTATTTTTCAGCTCCTACCAGCATGCTGGTGTAAGCTAGCTGTTGCAATCGGGCTCCGTCTATGTCTATCTATGTCAATTTGGCCACAATTGTTCAAATTGGCCCCATGTGCACAAGCTACAATGGGTGTTCATGAAACTTGGACACAATGATAGATGAACGGGTGAGGTCATCAGTGGTGGTCAGAGGTTTGAGGTCAATGGTCACCTGTGGTCATTTTGGGTCATTATATGAAAACACCAATCATATGCATACATGTTATGATGGGCTTGATGAAACTTGGAGTTGGACAGAGTGGTCATCATAATTTATGGTCACTGAATTTGGGTATGTGTACTGAAATGCTGATCGTAGTACATGCAATGATGGATTTGAACACAAATTTCAAAACATTGCATGAATGGAAAGTCACATTAGTTGGCATGCAATGTTGCAAGTATCACGTCTGGTATGAGCTTTGCACCATTTGTGCTCTATTTTACGACATATCTCCGAGGGAGCGGAACATTTTGGCGAAGTAATTTGACCCTAACTGTGGTGGGTACATTCAGCCTCCAGATCTGCGATTCGCACACTTTTAGACCGGCGACCCAATACAAATGTGAGCAATCGACCGCGACCCACCCGCCGATAGCCGTTCGATTCAGTGAATCCCGGCTGCAGAGGTAATGCCACAAACACAGCACAATGAATCACTGCGCGCAAAGCGCAAATATTTGAGGAGCATTATTATGTTCGATCTTCGGCACAGGTGATGTCACTTGGGGGAAAGTAACATCACTGCGCGGGCCCTTGGGTTATACACCGCACATTCGGCACAAATAATGCGACATGACCAAACATCGAGAAGTAGACCGAAGCCTATAATGCGCTGGAAAAGTTTGACTTTTCATATTCAATATTTGCTTTATAAACAGCACATTCACCAAAATGAATGCAGATGACATGACGAGACAAGAGAGACTAAACATTACTAAGCGCGCGAATCAACTTTATTTTCATGTATGTTTTTCGGGTTGTAAAACCCACATGACAAGGGGAGATCGCATGACAAAACAGGTAAAATTAACACTATTGTGTGTGGAGCACGCAATCATTTGGGTGACAATGTCCGTTTTTTTTTAATATGGACAGCATATTTGGTACAAATGACACCATCTGGCATGGCAAGACAAATTCGATAGATTGTGTAGCAATCTTTATTGCTGACGGTATCATAACATATGTACCGATACATTTAGCGCTTCTGACAGAGTTTGGCGACCCACCTTATCACCCAAAAGTGGGTCGCGACCCATATTTTTCGATTAGTCGCTTTGGATCCACACCTGGTATAGTGCCTGCGATTCCAAAATATAAATAGCACAAAGGGTCAGAGATTGCTACACAGACGTAATATCTCCAACTATTTGAGTGCCCTCAAATCACATGCATAGCTTCCCGTTGACAACAAAGGTCGTCAGATGACTATCAGTATTTGTTTTTATCGACTACAGGTGGATATAAAGGTTACGGGCTGTCTACTCTAGTTGAGGTATTCTGTGGTATTCTTGGTGGTGCCCACTATGGGCCCAACATCCGAAAGTGGATGACCACCAGAGAAGAAGCGGGTTTGGTAAGATATAGTAGCTCTATTTGCTAAGCTGGTATTTTTAGGGCTATGATTCGAACCACTTTGCTAACATTCTCAATAAATTGGGAGAAAGCCTACAGATCTGATCTAGGCGTGTACATAGGTAGCCTAAGGCCCCTTTCTCTCACTCCAAGTATGTCAGTAAACCAGCAGTATCTTCGATGTACCGAATTTGGCGCACTGGCCCACTACATATAGCAACACAAAATTCGTAGCCAAAACTTGTAGCCTATCCGGCAAAAAAAGAAAAATATTTTCAGCCATAATGATCGGTTTAATTTATGTTATTTCATAAATTTTAAATCGAAGGTTGCAACTTACTTTGTACCCATGAGATTTCTGTAGGAAATAATGGTGTTGTTTTAGTGACAGGTTTGATTTAGTTACTAAAATTGCCGCATTCGGGAAAAAAATTAAGACATTGCAACACAAAATATCTACTTTTTATTTCATTGTGATTCCCTCAATTTGTATTCATTTCAAACAGAATGAACTAAAGAGGATGAACTAAAGTTTCTGTTGGTGCTATAGTTATTTTAGCGTCAGTGATCAAATGGTGTAGATATTTGCACACAAAACTAGTACGAAAATGCGCCAATTCCGGTATAATCATTATACTGGCCATGGCCAGTTCATTGTATGAGATGTATGACACAATGATCAATGAAGAATTTTGCCTCCTTGGAGGTGTAATTCTCTTCTGGGCAGAGAAATTGGTCTTTAAATAGGTTTTCGAGATAAAAATGAAAAAAATGGAGAAAAATGTACCGATTTTTTCAAGTAAATGTATGTTCAAGAATTTTTATTATTAGCATGATAGCTAGGGAAACCTCTGTGGTGCCCCTCCCTTGATGCCCTAAGTACGTGCTTATACTTGCTCAATGGTTAATCCAGAGCTGTATGCCATATAAATATTGGCAGCGCTTTCGGGATAATGTTATTAACAGTGACATAGTTTCCAGGCCAACGGTATAGGTAGTCTGCGTATCATCAGTCAGATAAAATGACGAATAGTAGGCCTAGGCCCTACTCCATAAATGTGAAGAGGCGTGGAAACCAAATTGAGGGCGTCCTGGTGTTACAAGTCAGTACGTAACAGGGGGGCAAATTTATTGCACGTCCGCGCGTCGCGAAAACCCTCTTTAAAAGTCAGTCATTGGCGTACACGTCCTCGCGCGTCTCACGCTCCGGCATATACAACATTACTGGAGTGACACGCGCATGCAGCTAAAGTGACACATGCATGGTGATTGCGTGAGTTAATAGGTTTCGCTCATGGAGGTATTATAATTAACTGGAGAGGTAATAGCAAGCGAAATAATGGTGCAAATTGAACTGTTACCCCGAAAGCACGCCCTCATATTTAGTAACACGAAATAATAGACGCTCCTAGTTCTGACTGTGACGCTCCTCGCTGCAGAGAGAACACCGCTACGGGTAATGTCACTCTCGCTATGAATCACCGTGACAACAGACGTGTATGGCCATAGCGTTGTTTTTTAGTTCTATGTGTCGTACATGTACACAGTGTTTACTATCAGAGGGCGCTGTTTTGGGGCAACGCGTCTTCCGATTTCTGTCTCCGTGATGGCTTCAACTGTGTATACGGCGCTTAGTGTTGCATTGCCGGGCCTCCCCGATGGATACCGTCAATGTACCAGGATGGCGCACCCGCCGCGTACATAGCAACGCAAAATATTCAGCCTAAGCTTGTAGCCTATCCTAGTAGTCATGTTTGTTCAACCATTATGATCGTTTTTATTGATGGATTTTCGTAAATTTTGGTTCAAAAGTTGCAACTTACCGATGTTCTGCTCCCATGAATTTTCTCGATTCAGGTACGGGTGCGCCAAATTTGGTAAAAAAAGAATAGGCTACACTGAGAAAAGTGCCTATTTTCGTTTGATCATAACTCCCTCAATTTTCATCCATTTCAAACATGTTATACGGCATTTCAAAAAGGATGAACTAAAGTTTCAGATTGTGGTAGTTATTTTGCGATCGGCTATATGGTTGCGTAGATATTCGCGAAAAACCACGAAAATGCGCAATTTTTGGTATAACCATGTACTGGTGGAGCAGGGGCGCAGGCAGATCCTGGGGGTTAGCTCTACTTTCTGAAGATGCTCCATTGACTTTAACATTTTCACACAGAAAAGTTTTGGCCAGTGAGGTCCTAACCCCCTCTGACCTCCTAACTTTTGAAAACGGATCTACACGCATGTGGAGGAGTATGGGAATAGAGTGATGACATGCTATGTGGGCAACAGCTCGTCCTTGACAATAGGGGATATTCTTTGGGCAATTTTGTTAGTACATTGCATCATGGGAATGGTAGGGTCTGACGTCATGAATACATGGACAGTGTGATGGAGATTTTCAGTTTTGGAACTTCCGGACTACCAAAACATCGGCCCAGCGCATGCGCAGTCGGCTGGAGAATTTCCCCTATTCGACAGGACGCACCCTACAGGCATGAGCCTCTTCCGCGTTTCCGCGGAAATCCGCGTATTTTTTTCCGAGGAATTCCGCGTTTTTTCCGTGTTGCCACTCTTAAAAAATATTCTTTCCGATTTTTTTTCTTCTTCTTAGAAATAGGCATGTTATTGTTAGTAATACTGTTTAAATCTCTAACAAAGGTATGTAGGCCTTTTTAAATATTCAATCAGTGTCACTGCTGACAGACTTACATGATTTCGGATAGCCCGCGAAAGACCCGCGATGGTGCGCGGTCGGTATTATTGAGTCCCTATCAAAAAAGAGTTTTTTTTTCTCGAAAAGTCGGGCTCATGTCTCACCATAGGGTACATAATAATAATATTAATAAAGATAATAATAATGAATCTGCTCAATAAATGAATCTGCTCAATAAATGAATCTGTTCAATATGAACCTGGCCATGTTTCCCAACCCAAAAGCATAACAGTGTTGTTATTTAAAAATGATTGAATTATTCTAATCAAACATTGTTAATATTTGATATATTTTCCTACCACCCCAATTATAGGAAACTGAAATTATGGCTTTGGCTACCGTGACAAATTTGATTGTGGTTGTTAATTTGGTTTGTATTCGGGAATAATTTACCTTTAGACTAATTGATACATTTCTTTCTTTCTCTAACAGCGAAACGATTACGCATCTATATACATCGACAACAGCTCAACAGACAGGGTCTTCGTGCAGTCGGGGTCTGACTTCTCCGGGTTACTTATGGGAGCGTGAGTCGTGACAATGGATGATGTGTTACAGCCTAGCCAGACGAATTCCTATGTGAAACAACGATATAGCTTAGTCATGACTTGGGCTATATACTATAGCTTAGGTTATATAGCCTAGGCCTATTCAAATGGTTGTTATGCGAATCAGACGAGATCCTGTATGAAACAGCGACAGGCGTAGTTAACACTACCACGACACATAGCCTATGGTCAGATGGTTCATGTTGTCCTCGGAGGCTACATTCAGTGCACGCTGTAGGCCACAGTTTGCAATCTAACCAGAATGTTATATTGTGCCGCCTAACCATGTCAACTTCCTGGTATAAGACAACGATAGGATGGCTGAGGCCATCGACGTATACTCATACCTTTCTGGATTACTGATGGAGAGTTTGAAAATAAATGTGGCGCAGCCTAATGAGAATGTGAAGCAACGATAGTCTTAGCTGAGATTGTTGTCAGATGTAGGCCTATAGTTTATATACGATAGGCTATATTCAAATGAGCTATGTATAGTCATATGGCGCAGTCTAATCAACATTTTTCTATGTAGCCTACAACGATTGGCGTATTTGTGAAACGTATAGGTGCACTTCAAATGAATGATATATGGCGTTGACTAGTCGATATCCGACGATACCAAATACGAAACATCGCTTAGGTGAGACACAGTTACAGGCAGGCCTGTAGCCTATACCTACATTCAAATGAATGTTAGGCTTTGTAGGCTATCTAGACAATTCCCTACCAGGGTTACCAGCGGCAGGCGACGAAAAACAGTAGATGTGCGAAAATAAAACGCTAGATAGTAGTTTCACTGACTTAAAAAAAAAAATGTATGTCATTCGTAGCAATGATTCACATGATAAGTGGTCTGGTGGTCATTCAACATAGATTTGAATGGTTGTCAATTGATAATTTGATCTGATCTCAAACATTTAAAAGAAACTTGTCAATTTTGGGGGGTGAATTATAAATTTTGGGCAAAAAATCTGAAAATAAATATTGATGGGTCGTCGCCAAGTGATAATTTGGTCTCAAAGTTTTGAGAAAAAAACCGGTCTATTTTGTGAATTTACTAGTTTTAGGCCAAAAAACGCTAGATTTAGCGAAATTTTGAAAAACGTAAACTGGAACCCCAGAAAAGTGAAAAAAAAAACGCTAGATCTGGTGTAAAAACGCTAACGCTGGTAACCTTGCTCCCTACATAGACCAATGGTAGAATAGCTGAAGCCTAATTGTATGCCCAATCGGGCTATCGCCAAAGTAGTGATATATTTACCAACTAGCACTGTTCGACACAGAGTGTTGGGTGTTGGTTCGGGTGTTGTCGATATTGGTAAAACGCAAGGCCCGGCAATGCAACACTAAGCGCCGTATACACAGTTGAAGCCATCACGGAGACAGACACCGGAAGACGCGTTGCCCCCAAACAGCGCCCTCCGTTCGGTAA